>NW_021026252.1:2192580-2283961 GCF_004153795.1 Camellia sinensis
TGGTTGCTCCTTTCGTTATTGAGCAAAAGATCAAAAACATGTCGATCTCCTCCGAAGCGTCGGCTTTGAAAGATGCAGCTGTGGCACTAAGCTTGGCTGCCTCGGTCTCCTTGTCGGCTGACAAGGCGACCTTTCGTGCTGAGCCGGATTTGGTGACAATAGCATTAGCCGCCTAGTCGGCTCTTCTGGTACGTGACTAACTCTTTGGTTTGGTTTGCATTTGATGTTTCTTGGCATATGACGATCCTTTGTTTTGCAGACGGTTGGAAGGATCGCCGAATTGGGCCGTCGCCAGCATGATGCTGTTGAAAGGATTGGCCGTTTGCAATCTGAAGTGGAGGGTCAACGGAGCAAGGTGGAGTTTGAGGCAATGAGAGCCGCGATGGAAAGTGCGCGGGCCGAGGCTGAGAAGGAATGGGCCAAGACTACTAATAAACTTAGAGCTGACGCCGAGGAGAAGGCAAACGCGAGCGAGGAATCGCTCAAGTTAGCCAAGGAGGGGCTTGCCAAGCTGGAGGCCAAGTTAGGAGAGTTGAAGCAAGCTAAGGAGAATGCCGACTCTAAGGCTTCGGCAGCGTTTGAGGCTGGGAAGAGCTCCGCCCTTAATGACTATGTAGAAAAAGTCCCCAAATTCGAGAATCGGGGATTCAAACACGGCTGGATCAAGGCCCTTGGTGCCGCTGGAGTTACATTGGCCACGCCAATTCCATACGAGCAAGTGGACGTTGAGCCGTTTGAGTTTGACCCTGAGACTTGATTTGGGAGACGTTCTAGTTTTGTTAGGTTTTTCTCAATTTCAATGTATGTTTTTGTTTAGTAGATTTTTGTTAGTTCAAGGTAATTTTCATGTATAAATTAGTTACTATCTGTGCTTAATTTATTAATGAAAAATTTCTTTTCCTTTCATAATTCATTGTACGCAGTTTTTGATATTGACGAAGAGTTTTGCTTTGCTTTTGCTTTTCACTACTTTGGATAAAATGATCACTGTATGTTGTGCTTGCTAATTATCGATCCGATAGGAAGTAGGATCATGAGATGAGAAAATTAAATAACCCATTGCATAGTTGCCAATTATATAACGGTGTAAATCCATTCGGCGCCGTGAGCTCTTGGTGCCGAATAAGATTAGTTCATGATTCATGGGGCGGCTGGGGCACACAAGCCGAATAGATTGATGAATCTGCCCTTGCCCCAGTTGGTTTATGAACATTAGTCGCCGAATAACACGCACTCATGAAGTACTGATGAATTGATTCATGGAGCGGCTGGGGCACTCGAGCCGAATAGGTTGATGAATCTGTCCTTGCCCTGGCTGGTTCATGAACATTAGACGCCGAATAAAACGTACTCATAAAGTACTGATGAATTGATTCATGGGGCGGCTGGGGCACATAAGCCAAATAGATTGATGAATCTCCCCTTGCCCCCGTTGGTTCATGAACATTAGACGCCGAATAACACGCACTCATGAAGTACTAATGAATTGATTCATGGGGCGGCTGGGGCACACCAGCCGAATAGATTGATGAATCTGCCCTTGCCCTAGTTGGTTCATGAACATTAGATGCCGAATAACACGCACTCATAAAGTATTGATGAATTGATTCATGGGGCGGCTGGGGTACTCGAGCCGAATAGATTGATGAATCTGCCCTTGCTCCAGCTGGTTCATAAACATAGAACGCCGAATAACGGAGGGGGCGGTTGGGGCACGTGACTCGATCGACGCCGGGCTGTTGAGGTTTCGATATTAATGAGATTGCCTCGGAGGTACTGCCTTCGTATGGAGTAAATAGGTGTGTACTTCGTAAACGAAGGTCTTATTTATATGTTTTGACAGCAACTCAGTCCAGTTCTTAGTGGAAACTTAAACAAGTGCGAATGTCGAATAGATTTTTCTTCAACAGCAGAGGTGAAACGAAGACACTAGCTGAGCTGGGAGGAAACATGAATTGTAGTGGTGAACCTTCATGCATGGGCGGTAGGACTTCGAGAGATCGGGAAAGACACCAATCTCCCAGTCGTCGAAGTAGGTCGCCCAGGAGGGACAAGTAGCCACAGCGCAAGTCTCCTTAACCTCGTCCTGGAAGGGAATCCGACGCGACTCCTCGCCCGTTAAGTTTTGCGGTCTTCGTGGGCAATAGACCAATGATAGAGGCGGATTCGATCGTTCGAGATTCAAACGTGGCAGTCGAGTTCGCTCGGCAGATCTTTCCACCCAAAGTTCAGCAATCGATGGTAGGTCAGCCGGACTTCGAAGTGTTTCGTGAAGGTATTCACGGGGCGGTGAGGGGACTGTACACTGTTTATGAGATCGGCATGCGTCTCCGAGCCGCTCGTCGCGATATAGAGCAGATGGATGAACGCATTCGGAAGTTAGAAGCCCGCGCCGAGAAGGCCGAGCGTGAGCTCAGGAAAATCAAGTCTACTGAGCCTCAATCGGCCAGCCACCCAAACCCAGTTGTGGAAGAGAGGGTTACTCAAAGGATGATTAGCGATGTGATCGCCGATCGGAACACGGCCAGCATGTTCGCGATCGAGACTGCGAGGGCTGCGGCCTATGAAAAAGGCTTCCACAACAGCCGAAAGGTCAAAATTCAGAAGACCAAGGAGAAACTTGCCGAAGAAGTTTGCCGATGTGAAAATCTTGGATTTAGGCATGGTTGGATCAAGGCACTTCAGCAAGCTGAGAGTCTCCAGGCAGCAGGGTTGGATTCGACGTTTTCGTTGTACCAACAGAATGATTTCCCCTTCTCCGCGTTCGAAATTGAGAAGAGTGATGATGAAGAAGCCGCCGAACCGAAGAAAACCTTGTAATGATCATGTAGATTGAAAGTGAAATTATGTATTTATTGGCTGATTTTAATAAAATGCTTAGTTCTCAATTTGTAGCGTACTTGTTATTTATATTAGTACACATTTTATTCCGAATGTGCACACGTTTTAGATTACGTCTATACGGCTTGTACAATCTTATTTGAATATTTGCATTTCTCGGCCTTTGTTTACGGAGGCTTTAATTTGGATAATAGTACATCGTTTATTTCAACTGTTTGTTTCGTTGTAATTTTTATTCGGCGCACGTTGTAATTTAATTTGAATGTGCACACATGGCCCAAAGACGTCATGCGCCGATGGTGCCCCGAATCTGGTGGTTTTTTCGGCCCAAAGGCGTCATGCGCCGATGGGGCTTCGAATCCGGAGACTGGCCAATCGTGATCCCACGAAGGGCCCTCTGAATCCGAAGGCTTTTTCGGCCCAAAGACGTTATGCGCCAAAGGGGCTCCAAATTCGAAGACTGGCCAATCGTGATATCCACGAAGGGCACTCCGAATCCGGAGGCTTTTTCGGCCCAAAGACGTCATGCGCCGAAGGGGCTCCAAATTCGGAGGCTGGCCAATCGTGATATCCATGAAGGGTGCTCCGAATCCGGAGGCTTTTTCGGCCCAAGGACGTCATGCGCCGATGAGGCTCCGAATCCGGGGACTTTATGTAGACAATCGTGATATCCATGAAGGGCGCTTCGAATCTGGAGGCTTTATCGTCCTAAGGACGTCATGTGCCGATGGGGCTCCGAATCTGGAGACTTTATTTGGCCAATCGTGATATTCACGAAGAGCGCTCCGAATCCGAAGGCTTTATCAGTCCAAGGACGTCATGCGTCGATGGGGCTCCGAATCCAGAGACTTTGTGGCCAATCGTGATATCCATGAAGGGCGCTCCGAATCCGGAGGCTTTATCGGCCCAAGGACGTCATGTGCCGATGGGGCTCCAAATCCGGAGACTTTATTTGGCCAATCGTGATATCCACGAAGGGCGCTCCGAATCCGGAGGGTTTTTCGGAACAACTTTAAACTAGAATTTGTAGTGAGTAAATAGGAATCTTTGCATTATAGAAAATGAGATGTACATGGCGAGCCGTTCAGAACAAGCATCATCTCCCACAAGTCGGGTCAATGATAAAATTTGCATAAATGCGTGGAATTCCAAGGCCGTGGTAGACTCCTTCCTGACATGTCTTTGAGCCGATATGCCCCTACTCCTGCGATCGAATCAATCTGATAGGGGCCGTCCCAGTTAGGACCCAATTTTCCATCAGCTGGATTCTTGGCAGCTGGCAGTACCTTCTTCAAGACCAATTCTCCTGGTGTGTAGCGGCGCAGCTGAATACGTTGATTATACGACTTAGCAAGCTGCTGTTGATACCGCGCCATGGATGCGAGGTCACGGTCTCTTCGTTCTTCAATCAGAACCAAATCTAAGGCCAGCATCATTTCGTTTTGGCCCATGTCAAAAACTGTCGATTTCAAGGTTGGGAGGACGATCTCCAGGGGTATGATTGCCTGGGTTCCAAAGCATAAGGCAAATGGCGTTTCCCCAGTAGACCGCCTCAGTGTACTTCGATGAGCCCATAACACACTCGGCAATTCTTCGACCCATTTGCCTCTAGCTTTCTCCAGCCTCTTTTTGATGCCGTCCAAGATGGATTTGTTAGAGGCTTCAACCTGACCATTGCTTTGTGGATAAGCCGGTATGGAAAAGTAAGGCCGTATACCATACTTGCTGCACAGCTCTCGATAGACACCACAACCAAACCGGGTGCTGTTGTCTGAGATAAGTGCTCTTGGAATGCCAAACCGTGTTATGATGTTTCTCCAAACAAAACGCTTCACGTTGTAGACGTCCCCGAACGCCCCGGGAGGGAATCCCATTTTGTTCATTTGGGCTCACTACAGTTCGGACTCAAATGTCACGGTTCTTAATCTGATCTCGCAAAGTGCAATGCAAGATTGATAAATCACCAAAGAGTCCAAGTCCGACAAATCGTTTTGGAAAACATATTTTTAGAAAGAAGTGCCAAACATGGACTGCTTTGCCAGATACAGAGTCGCTATCTAAATGTTTTATTTTTGAGAAATTTAAGAAACCCTGACTCGTTGCCTAAGGCCATATGTCCGTCATCACCAAAGTTGCCTCGGCTCGGGAACTTGGGTACGATTGGGGAAGGTCAGCTATGAGCACCCCCACTCGCCCGATCAAAGATTGGCCACTACTAAACATGATATCTCGTTTTTGAAAACATATGCGTTCTTATTTCGATTAATTAGCTAGAATTACTATGTGATGTGCGCAGCAAAACAAGTATAGACTAGATCGCCTAATTTGGAACAAAGCATCGCATATCTGTTTGTTTAGAAAATGATTTGAAGTTTGCTACTCGTAAGTAGGCTAAAACACGAATTTCAATGAATTATCCCAATTCAAGCAATCCAACCTTCACCCACAGGCATTCAGGCAGTTATATCACCTAAGCAATTAGCCTCATGGAAAGCATGCTGTCATGTTAACATTCACACTCACGCGAGATGCTAAAGGATAAACACTTACAGTGTACTTCGAGCCAAAACAAGAAACTAGTTAGTAATCATGCATGATCTTAGTTCATGTTAGGATGGCTAATGCAACGCATGCAAAATGCAACTAAGATAGGCTCGGCTATCCTAAGAATGGCATATGAGGTGCGACAATCCAATACATGTATTCAACTTGGAATTGAAATACAATGCAGTTAGTATGATGCGCCGAGCCCGGTGCATGCAATATAGATGAATGATGCAAACATGCTATCATAAGTATGCTAATTGAAACGCGCCCTAAAACTAACCATTGAAAGTAGGTAAGTAAAAGGGAGAAAGAAGTGGGGGTTAGAAGACATGCACACACTCACGCACATTTATTACAACATTGCCCTCTCTCGGAGGGTCTGAAAGAATAATACAAATTAACTAACTAACAAGCTAATTAATTATTACACAACACTTCACTAATTGAATGAAGTAATTAAGCTAAGAAAACAGTAAAGAGGCCTCAAGAAGAGGGATGAATGTATGCATGTTCGGTTTCGCTCAGAAATCTATCGCAATACTCATGCTGCCTCTGTTACATTGCTCTGCACTTCTGAAAACTGCACAAGTCTCCAGGATGTTTCTGAACCACCTTCTGAGCACTGTGGAAGGTCACCAGCCAAAAAGCAAAGCCATCGGCCATGGAAAACTGGTCATCGACCATGTGTGAGGCTCTCGGCCAACAATGCATAGCCGGCCGGCACTGAAGATGGCCGACCAGCCATCTCTTTCTGCAGAATCCTATTTTGCTGCAGCAGAGGGTAAACAGAGCATGGAAATGCATTTTCAAAGTAATGTATGCACAACCACCCTCCCTATCATGTTTAAGACTCAAGGGAGTGTAGTCCTCGACCCTCGGACCATCAATCACGCATTTTGATGCATGATGGCCAAAGAAGCCAAGTGTGCAACTCGATATGGAATGAAATGTACAAAACACATAAAGGGCCTCAACCTCTAT
This sequence comes from Camellia sinensis, assembly GCF_004153795.1. Lineage (NCBI taxonomy): Eukaryota > Viridiplantae > Streptophyta > Magnoliopsida > Ericales > Theaceae > Camellia > Camellia sinensis. The sequence continues at coordinate 2,198,950 of NW_021026252.1, forward strand.
CATGATTGATCAAGAGGCAAGGGATGCACACACAATGCAATGCAACCTAGGCAAGCAATCAAGCATGCAAATAACTCAAGTGCGCAACAAATCTAATGCAACATGAGCATGTTAACATGTAATATGCAATATGCAATAGGCATACAACCTAAACATGTGGACATGTATAGCATGCAACAACATGCAAAATGAAACAAGCATGCAACAACATGGTGAGATGGACTTACATTAACATTGGTAGCTCTCAAGCATGCCAAAATCAGTGGCCAATAATGTTGAAATGATGAAATCAAAGCAACAAGACATACACAAGCATGCACAATGCAAAGGCTCCAAGGCAAGGGCACAAGATACAACTCTCCAAGAGCATGGAAAGGATGAAACATGAGGCACAATGGCATACACTCCAGCTCTGAAATAGCATATAAAATGACTCCGAAATGATGCAACAACTCATGCAATGCATGTTGATAGGCACAAGTACTGAAACTAGTGAAGCACATTACACTAGAGGTATGCAAAGTAATGCTCAAATGATGAAACCAACCCCAAATAGACCTGATGCAGGCCAAAATCAGTGGCAAAATGTGTTGGGATGGTGGCTCGGAATGCATTCAAATGAAGCTCATGCAATGGTCGGTAAATGAGGCATACAAGCACAACTCTCAATAGCACTTAAAGCATGGAAAACATGGGAGTATGACACAAGTATGAGCTCTGAAATATCATACCCAATGATGCCAAAACATGTAAATAGCTCAAGTCAAGCATGCAAGGGACCCCGAAACTCAAAGCTATGCAAGGCTATTACACAACAAGTATGCATGGCAAGCATTTTTCGACCATGAGGCCACAAAACAGAGCTTAGGCAGCCTAAATCATGAACAAAATCAGTTTAAGGCATGGCCAAAAAGTGCTAGAATCATAGGCTAAAATGGCATGCAATACAAACTACTGAAGGGGGTTTACACTACAAGTATATGAGGCAATCAAGAGGCCACCAAAACAACAAAATTCAGAGGTATGACATGTCAAATAAAGCCCAAAAACCCACTGAAACATGGTCCATGCATGCAAGAATGATATGCTCCTTTGATAGGCTATAAAGAGGGTTGTTCTACACATGCAAGATGGACACTTAAAATGGAAAAAATGGCTTTGGACAGAGCCTATGTAGGTCTTAAAACTCACTAAAAATAGTTAGAAATATGCTCAAGAAGTGTGCAAATAGGGGCTCCTTTGAAAGGCTAAAAATGCTAACAAACAAGACAACAAGGAGAGGGGATGGCCCTCTCCTTCTTAGGACCTCAAAACACCATCTCCACCACTGAAATCCTTCTGGATTTTAGTGGTGAGAAGGCCAATACAAGATGGTCCCGAAGCTCACAAAAAAGGCACAAAAAAGAGGCCAAACAAGGCCTAAGAGGGGGTAAACAACCCCAAACACAAAAGTGACCTTAAACAAAGATAAAAAACATGCAAAATTAAAACTTTTATCAGTTATACACTAAGCTCAAAATAGCATGCAAGATAGGCTAAAAGCTTGTGCAAAAATGGGGAATAAAAGAGGGAAAATGAGTGTTACCCTTGTAGCCAAGAACTCCAACAGCTCTGGACCCAAAAACCAGTCCCATAGCCTCTGAAAATGGCCTTCAAGATGCTTAGACCGAAGGTGGAAGGGTTAGGCTAAGAGTTGTAGTGCAATAGGGCCAAGAACCTTACACTTTTGAGCTAAAATGGAGAAGATATAGAGAGAGATATATGTGTATGGAGCCTTGGCCAAAAATCTGAACCTTTTCTAATGAGAGAGAGGGTTTCTCTTATAGAAGAACAAAGGTCCAAGCTTCTCTTAGAAGCTTGATCAAAAGGGCCAAGCTTCTCTTAGAAGCTAAAGCAAAAAGGGTCAAGCTTCTTGAGGAAGCTGGTCAAGCTTCCTCAAGAAGCTAAGAAAGGTTCAAGCTTCTTGGAGAAGCTAAAAAGGTTCAAGCTTCCTCAAGAAGCTAAAAAGGGGTTCAAAAGGTTCCAGCTTCCTCAAGAAGCTAAAACTAGGGTTTAAAAGGTTCAAGCTTCCTCAAGAAGCTAAAACAAAGGTGCAAATCCTCCATACACCTGCATAAAGCAGATGAATAGGGTCCGGCCAGCAAAAATGGCCGATTGACCAAAACAATGGCCGGTCGACTAAAAACATTGCCGATCGGCTAACACTTTTGGCCGGTAGCAATAAAACAGGACTGGTGGCAACATGCCAAGGCCAGTGGGGTGTGGGGATAGCCAACAAGCCATTTCCCACCCTCAGGTGCAAAGACCACAAGTCCTCGGTCCAACCAAGCACAAAACAAATAACTCGAGAGATCTTGAGGCAAGGCGCGCGACCGAAACCTCCGAGAACTCAAGACGAACACAAACATGGATGATCATCGAGTGTTCAAACATTGACGTCCAAGCCTTGAGGACGGTCAAAAATGGGGTGTCTACACACGTCGGTATCTCGGATATGGGTTAGTGCCTCTGCTTCTACTCATTTTGTAAAATAATCTGTCGCGACAATCAAAACCCGCTTGTTACCCGGGGCACGTGGCAGTGGTCTGACGATGTCAAGTCCCCATTGGGCGAACGACCAAGGACTGGTTATGGAGCTTAGCTCTTCAGCAGGCAGGTGGGTCAAAGAAGAGAACTTCTGGCACTGTTCACACTTTTTCACGTAGCATTCGGTGTCTGCTTTCATTGTCGGTCAGTAATACCCCTGTGTTACGCTCGATGAGCCAAGGACTGCCTACCAGAATGGGCGCCACAACTGCCTTCATGAATTTCAGTCAGAAGCTCTTCGACTTTGTCCGGGTGCACACCTTCCAAATATGAACCAGAGAGAGATTTTTTATAAAGCCTTCCTTGCGAGTCCAAGTAGTATCGCAGGGCTTTGTTTCGCAGCTTGTGCGCTTCTTTCTTGTCCTCTGGGAGCTGTTCGGAAGACAGGAATGCGGCAATGGGATCCATCCAACTAGGTCCAGATTCTATAACATTGACCTGGACTTCCTCCGAAGGGCCAATGCTTGGCTCTGGGATGAAACCTACTTCGATGGTTCATTTAATCTCTGAGTTGATGGCGGAGGCTAGGCAAGCAAGGGCATCTGCATGTGTGTTCTAATCACGTGTTATCTGGTTCAATTCATGATGGTCAAATTTTGCCAGCAAGGAGTTGGTCGTTTTCATGTAAGCCGCCATACTGTCATTTTTTGCCGCGTACTCTCCCTTTAGCTGATTGATCACCAGTTTTGAATCACAAAATACAAGCAAACGCCGAGCACCCAGAAGATGTGCATTTCGCAAACCGACTAGAAGGGCTTCGTATTCGGCTTCGTTGTTTGACGTTTCGTAGCCGAGCTTGACGGCCTGCTCAATTATTGCGCCGTCGGGAGCCATGATTACAACTCCAGCTCCACTGCCCCGCTGATTGGATAACCCATCACAGTACAACTGCCAAATGTCCCCAACATAAATTCTCCAGTTTGGCTCCGGTCGAATCTCATCGGACTTGAAATCGGCAAGACCCCCAGTGAACTCGGCGACAAAGTCGGCAAACACTTGTCCCTTGATTGAGGTTCTAGGTAGAAACTGAATGTCGTACTGGCCGAGTTCAAGAGCCCACTTTAAAACACGTCCTGATGCTTCTGCACTTCGAAGTACTGATTGGAGGGCATAATCTGTTAGTACCCCAATGATATGTCCCTAGAAATAATGCATCAGTTTTCTTGCCGCCATGACTAGGGCTAGGATGAGTTTTTCCAGCGAAAGGTAGTGTGTTTCGGCGTCAACCATTGTCTTGCTCACATAATACACTGGCCGCTGCTCCCCCAGCTCTTCCTTTATCAGTACGGCGCTGACGGCCCTGTCGAAAACTGCCAGATACAAAATGAGCGGGTCACCAGCAGCGGGTGTTGTCAAGAGTGGTACTGAGCGGAGGTAGGTCTTGAGTCCGTTGAAAGCGGCTTCGCATTTGGCGGACCATTCAAAAGCCTTACCCTGCCATAGTGTATAAAAGAATTATCGGCAACGATCTGTAGACCAACTAATGAACCTATTGAGTGCGGCGGCCATTCCCATCAACTTTTGAAACTCTTTTACCGAACGAGGGGAGCTGAGTTCCAAGATTGCTGTAATTTGCCTCGGGTTGGCCTCGATTCCTCGGTGGTTGACAATGTAACCCAAGAACTTGCCAGAGCCGATCCCAAACGCACATTTGGAAGCATTCAGCTTCATGTTGTATTTGCGTAGAATGCCGAATGTCTCCTCCAGATCGGCTATATGACTCTGCTCTTCCTTGGATTTGACAACCATGTCGTCAATGTATACTTCCATAGTGTAGCCGAGTTGCTCTTTGAACATGGTGGTGACTTGTCTCTGGTAAGTTGCCCCTACATTCTTCAGCCCAAAAGGCATAACCTTGTAGCAATAGGTTCCTCTTGGGGTGAGGAATGCAGTCTTGTCTTGGTCCTCCGGATACAAGGCAATTTGATGGTAGCCTCTGTAGGCATCGAGGAAGCTCATACGCTGATGACGTGCTGTAGCATCTACCAGTTGGTCTATCCTTGGGAGAAGAAAACAGTCTGTGGGGCAGTCTTTGTTTAGGTCCGTGAAATCAACGCAGACTCGCCAAGTCCTGTTCTTTTTCTTCACAACCACAGTATTTAGAGAGCCATGTAGGGTAGGTCACTTCCCTGATTGCCCTGGCATCAAGCAACCGGTTAACCTCTTCAACCACTGCGGCGATGTGCTCTACGGCTGATCGCCGGCTTTTTTAGATGATCGGCTTGCATTTAGGGTCGGCATTTAAGCGGTGTTGCGAAACAAACGGGTCTACACCTGGCATCTCATATGGAGTCCACGCAAATATATCAAGGTTGCCAAGTAGGAAGGAAATTAGCTTCTGTTGGTCGGCTTGATTGAGGGAGGCGCCGACCATGAAGAATCTATATAGGTTGCCGTTGATTTCAACTCGATCTAGATCTTCCGTGGCCTTTTCATTTGGGAGCCACCCAACGTCGTCGAGGCTCTCACGATCTGTGACCTCAATAGAGTTCACTTGCAACTCCTTTGGCATTTTTTGAGCAAGGAGATAACATGCTCGTACCGATTTCTAAGAGCCGCGGATTTGCTCCATGCCGCGTTCTGTGGGAAAGCGTGGCAGCTGATGATAGGTGCTTGGCACGGCCTGCATAACATGCAACCAAGATCGCCCCATGATGAGATTATATGGCGATGGCAGCCTGACGACCAAGAATTCCACATCCACTATTCGGGAGCCAGCTCGGACTGGTATTGTGATTTTTCCCAATGGGTATTCTGGATTGGCGTTGAAGCCGAATAGTGGATAAGGGGCCGGGGAGAGATCCGATTCGGAGAAGCCGAATTTGGTGAATGTCTTGTAGTACATAACCTCCGATGTGCTCCCCGGATCAATGAGTACGCGCTCAACTGTGAATCGGTTTACGCGTAACTCAATTACCAAGGGATCGATGTGGGGAAGTGTCACACCGACCAAATTTGAATCATCAAAAGAAATGCTTGCAGCTTCATAGGGTCGTTTAGCCAGAGTGAGTTGGTTTTGAGAGCTAGGATTCGACTAAATCGTATGCACCGCGGATGAAATTGGCAGGCTGTAAATCATGTGGATCACGCCGAGCGGAGGTGAATCCTGTCTTATGGTTATTGCTTTGGTTGGGTTACTTTTTCAGACATACTATTGTAGCCAGCCATCTTGTACCAATTCCTCCAGGAGATCCTTCAGTGCGTAACAACTATCAGTATCATGGCCATGGTCCTTGTGATACTCACACTGTCTATCCCCCCTTCTTGTGTCGGGAGGTCCCACCATTTTCGACGGCCATTTGAAAAATGAAAGGTGTTGGATTTTGGACATAACCGCACTGATCGGCTCTGTCAACTCCGTATATTTCTTGTCGGCGCGCCTCGTGTGCCTGCTATCAACTTGCAGCTGTTCATTTTCTCAGTGGGAGCATTGGTCACTTGATCGGCGGGAATCCCGTCTCTTGTCCCGTTTGACCTGATGACGTGGTTCAGGGCTCTAGCGTGTTACAGAATTTAACGGCTGAGCAGTTTCAGTTTGAGCCATCTTGTTGGTCACATTTTCGGCTTTAACCCTCAATGCATCATCTTCCACTTTACAATATTCTTCAATCTTCTTCATCAACGACCAAACTGTTTTGGGGGGCCGCCTGGTCAAAAAGCTGCGGAGGGCACTATCGGGATGCAGCCCCATCTTGAAAGCGGTGATGGCCATGGAGTCATTGCAAGCATGGTCTACCAGATTGAAATATTTCCAATACCGCGCCGAGTAGGCACGAAGGGTTTCCCCCTGTTGAATCTGCATTGCCCAGAAGGAATCGGCTTGCTTTGGCTGGACCTCATCAGTGATAAACCTTGCCCTGAAGGATTTTTGGAGTTGGTGGAAGCTTTTAATCTAAGCCGGCTCCAATTTGTAATACCACCTAACAGCTAGTGGTCCCAAACTGCTCGGAAATATTCTGCACATCAAAGCCTCGTCATCTGCATGTAGTGTCATGGCTTGTTTGTAATGGCGGATGCGATCGCTGGGGTCTGATTTACCGTTGTACAAGGTGAATGACAGTGCTTTGAATTTCTTGGGTAGCACTGCTTTTGTAATCCATCATACAAAAGGATCGTGTTGATCTTCATCCGAACTGTTTCTTCTTCGCTTATGCCTTATACGGGGACTCTCTTCCGAAGAATTGGAAGTTTCAGATCATCCCTTCTTCTTGGGCTCCAGGGACAATGAGTCGGAGTCGATATCAGTGTCTTGTTGTCGGGCTCGAGATCGTTGACCACCTGCCCTCACAGGTCGTTCCGAATCTTGGCGTATAGCTTGTTTGGACTTTGCCACCTCCAAGGCTAAATCTTGACGGAGACGTTCGTTCTCAGCTATCATGTTCTCCAACCTCTGTTTGTTTTGCTTTGCTTGTTCCATGATCGCTTGCATTGCCTCATGCTCTGGAGTCGAGGGTGAGGCGAAGTTCAAAGCGCGTCTTACGAGGATAATCTCTGGTCCAAGCATGTTTGTTGGAGTGAGGTTGTCTCTCTGTGTGGTTTCATCAGTGACTATCGGAGGGTCTTCCGCTACGCCCGCCATGGATATGTTTGAGTATTCCCACAGACGGTGTCAATTGTAGGGATGTGGTTTGGAAATACTCTTCTGATCCTGAGGGATGCTCGTGATCCTCTGCTAGTCACCTGAAAATGAACAAACACTCCGGTCGGGGGTGCCGGAATTAGCACTCCGACGGGCAAGTTAGACTCTGCACTCAAGATTACTTGTATTCTAAGTTAAGCTTAATAGTTCTCGCATACCTTTCTAGAACTGAAGATCTTGTATTTATAGTATTCTCTTTGGGCCTTGGGGACCGGCCCGACCCTAGTCCTTTACATGTACTTCTACTCGGCCCTTGTTTCACTGGTAGGAATGCTGGCTACTTTATTTGGCCCTTCAATTGAATAGGGTCAATGCCGAATAGAGGTTATGTTCTAGACCGAACTGGTCCTCCTATTGATCCAAAATTATTCGGCTCCCACATTTAGAAAACTACAAATATTCCTTTGTTAGAATTTTTTATTTAATAGAATTAACTGAAAAAATAAAATTTCTAACTATTTTTCGAAAAAATGTTAAAATTACCTGGATTATTAATTGAAATAAATTTCTGACATCATTAAAAATTGTTAATTAATTTGATGATTTATTAATAAAAAGAGCTATTTGTTATAAAATTAGAAATTTTAAGGGATGTGATGTAATTTTCAAAACTGCAATGATAATTTACATTTTAAACAAATCTCAAAGTGCATATTAGGAATTTATCACTCTGCTACCTTTATTTTATTTTATTTTTCGACCATAATAAGAAATTGATGGGTAAATCCTGAAACCAACCTTTTTTGTGTGTGTGTGTGTGTGTATGTGTGTGTGTTTGTGTATGGTTAGGTCATCAAATGACCCGTGGCTAAAAAAATTGGTATGACTTCGTCTAATCCATTCTATGACCCGTTCAAGTTCACTTGACCGTCCAACCCATTCCATCCCATAGAAGATCATTTAGATTTTCGAACAAAGGTGAAATTCAAGCCCACCCATGAATTCGACTCACACAAGCTCATATGGGTAAATCCAACCTAACCATTCTATCAGCTCGACTTAAACTATCCCGTCCAAATTTTTTTTTAATATTATCCAAAAAAATAACACTGTTGTGGGGCTTGAATAATTTCATACAATATGAACGGTACTTGGCGGCCTAATGATGCGAAGCCCATTGGGTTATAGGTCGTTGCCGAGTGCATACAGACACACTAGAAATATGACTTTTTGTGTTTGTTTTTTTGCAACTGATTATTTGACCGTCGCAAAAAATTATTTTTTACATCAAAATCTCATTTTACTTGAACCAATCATGTTCTTAACTTTTTTTTAAAAAAAAAAACAAAAAACCTGTAGACACCCCATTTTTGACCGCCCTTAAGATTTGGGCGCCTCAGCTTGATCACCCAATGATTAATTTATATATTGTACAAACATTCGATTTCCTCAGCAGAAAGCCTCAATTTTATGTCTTAGAAGCCTACAAACCTTGCACCACTTTTTGACCAAAACAGATTTTTTTCAAGCCTGACCATTCAGAGGCTTGCAGGCCAACTAGTGGCCAGCTGGTCAGAAATTAGTGGCTAGCTGTCCCCATCCTGGCCGGTTGGCCAGGCGTTCTAGTAGAGCAGATATTTGTTGCCAACTTTCCCTCCATGTGCATGCATTGCACCAGCTGGCTCAATACAGATATTTCTGAGATATCAACCAGCTGTTCTATATGTAGAGAGCCATACTTTATGTTTTTAGGTTAGAAAAATTTGTGAAGTGCAAAATTCTTGAAAATATTTCTCTCTCTCTACCTTATCTTGCAACTTATATACACTCTATCTATACTCCCTAAACCAAATTTGTAAGGCTTCTTGCTGAGGTTCTTAAGCTTGAATTTCAGCACTTGAGGGTGAGAAATTGTTGGTTTGTGAATCAAAGTGTTACTCCTCTTCAAGAGGTATAACTTGTAGCTTCTTTACACCACTTCTTTCCTATCTTTATTTGTTGTTTTTGGACTATTTTCCCACTGTTTTTACGGGCTAAAATTTTTGGTTTTAAAGCTATCAAAGGTAGAGGGGTGAGCCACCCTTCTTTGAACCTTATTTTCCAAGCTTTTGTCATTGTGTTTCCCATCTATTTTCCAACTTTTTCTTACTATTTTTCAGAGGCTAAAAATGTGGTTTTGAAGTTCCAAAAGTTGAGGGGTGTTAGCCACCCCTCCTTAAGCTTATTTACTAGCTTAATTTCTTCATTGTTTTAGCTTACTTTTTCTAGCTTTCCTATGATAATTCTAGCATTGTTTTTGTTTGTTTTAGGACTGTTTTGTTGTGTTTATTTCATGTATGCTTTGTGTAGTATGATTGTAGTGTAATGGTTCTCATAGGTTTGGTGGTTTAGGTCTTAGTTACCAACCTATTTGAGTTGATAACATTTATTTCATGCTTTCTGTACTTATGCTCACATATAATCAGCTCTGCACTCTCCTTCATTTCTTGGCTTTTTATTTGTTTGAGAGTTGTTTCAAACGAGTATTATTTAAGCTTGAGAACGAGACCTTTCCATACTTAATAGTTTAATCTTTTCAGAGGTTCATTATCAAGGCATGACATTTCTCTTATGCCCAAAACAACTTCTTGTTTGACACTTCTCTCCATTTAGTGGACTTAATTCTCATTCTTGGACTAAAATAACTAATGAATGGAAAGGTAAGTAAAAAAGGCAATAAAATTGGACTAAAATAGAACAAGATAATAAAATTAAATTGGGTTCAATCGGACGTTAGTTGAACCCATTGAGTCTTGAGCCATTCCATACTTGTTAGTGATGATAATGGTTCAAGAATCAATGTCAACCACTTCCCTTGATAAATTTCATGATAGGGAGGAGGTTTTGTTTGTCTCTTATTTTCACTTATTAAGCCTTTGTCCAATCGAGTCATCGATCATCATGCAACAACCTTGTGACCTTTGATGATTTGTGAAGCGATTCTACCAATTTCTTGATCTGTTTCATGATAGGGAGAGGTAGAGAGGATAAACATCCCTTGGAAACACTCTGTTTCTGCTCTATTTCTTTTCTGATGCAGCAGGGTAGTATCAAAATTAGTGGCTAGCCGGCTGTGACAACCCTCACCTCTGATTAGCATTAATTTATGATTAAGCATGATAAGTAATTGATTAAGAGGAAATCCGTAATTGATTACATGAGTGTGTTATTTTAATTGTATTTCTATCTGTTTGTTACTGAATGATCTGTTCATGTTTTAATTTCGAATTGCGAATTGAAAGCCTTATCGGTGACCGATTCAGAAATTGATTAGTGTTATATGCTAATTAGGATTTATATGATTTTATGGTAAGTTCAATTAAAATTCAATTTGGAATGATTAAATTGGGATAGATAATACTAAATTAATTGAATACAGGTTATCTACATTTTTGCCATTGAGTAGGCCACCTTCAAAACCATTGTCTTGGGCTTAATTCACATGTTTAATACTCATTCTTCATCCATTTCATTGCAAATCGTGGGAGAGGGGATAGTAGGGGGAAAATTGAATTTAACAAGTGTATTGCTTGATTTTTGGAGGAAATTGAAGTTGTTTTAGGGATTAGTTCATCTAGCTCAAGATTTTAGTGTCCTAAGCCCAATTGAACATCTAAGGTAAGGAAACCAAGTCCCTAGCCTTGAATTAAGTTGTTTCATGCATGGTTCATGGCAAAATTGGAGATTAGAGTCAAGAAATAGCCTAGAGAGATGAATTGAGAAACAATTTATGCATGCATGTCCATATCATTGAATTTGGAGATCATTTTCATGAGAATTTCCACATGCATGTCCATATTATGGTTGTACTCTAGAAATTCACCATGTTTTTGAGTTCAATCTTGCATTTGATCATGCTTTGGAGCTTTGGAATTCATGAGAACTCATGCATGTAATGTTCTTGTAATGTTCATAAAGTTTTAATGGAAATTTGTGATCAATTGGCATACTTTGAGGCCTTGATTTTATGCAATAGTCTTTAAATCATGTGGTATTATGAGTTTCCAAGTATTTTCTAGAAAATCGGCCCAAAAGATTGAGTTTTGGCTTGTTAGATTCATGGTTTGAGCTTTGGAAGCAGATCTGGAAAATCCAGAATTTGGCTTCCTCGCTCGAGCGAGAGATTCCACGCTCGAGCGACCACCTTTGTTGTCAGACTCTCGCTCGAGCGATGGAATGCTGGCTTGAGCGTAAATTGCAAGCTCTCAGGTTTTTGCGTGCGCAGACGCACGCTCGAGCGACGAGGCCTACGCTCGAGCGAGGAACTGTGTCTCACGCTCAAGCGAGCATCGAGCGGAGAATTTCAGCAACCAATACTTTTCACACTTTTGTAGATCGCTCAAGCGAGGGAGTCTACACTCGAGGGACCTCTCTCATTCGGTAAGCTCACTCGAGCGGAGAAAGCCACGCTCAAACGAGACCCTTGTTTTCAGCAAGTTTTGAAAAATGTTGTTAAGTACATTTTTGCACCTCATTCCATCCTAGGCATTCCTAGGCCATGTTTAAGGCATCATAATGAGGATAATGTTATAGAACCACACCAAGTCAAGTTAGGGGCTAAGTTATTAATCCCGAGTGTGTAATTTAGTGTGTGTTCGTTCTGCAACTGTGTAGGGTTGGCACCCGAGGACGCTGGTTAGCCTGCCTATAGCCCAGTAATCTGTGAGTAACAATGTTGTAAAGATATGATCAATTATAATTATTTTCCGAACGATCGACTGTACTGCTTTCTGAAGTGACATTGTTTACTGAATGAATGTTTGTCCTATTTTATGAACTGTACTTGTGGCATCCATAGCAACTTACTGTTACTGTTACTATTACTGTTACTGTTACTGCTACTGTTATAGAGATCTCTGTTAGTTCCAACGTTTGGAACCAATACTGTTTACCGTTTCGATGGCCATCAACTTACTGTTCGGTCTATTAAGACCTACTGTACTGTTCTGCTATTGGATGTACCACGTGTGACTGCTATGATCTCTAAATGACTGATATGACATGAGATATGAGACACTGATTCAATAAATGATCTATTGATGCAATTAACTGTTTTAATTACTGAAAGGACATTCATTCTTAACCCCTTTACACATTTGTTATTCACTAGGCTTTAGCTCATAGTTTATTATATGTATGTAGGTGGTCAGGCACCGGACCAAAGCTAGAAGTGTCAAGTTAAGCTCATGTTTTGTCCAGCCAACCATTGTGCCTCGTTTTGAGGTTCCGTGTCTGCTTAAGCCAAGGCTGTTTTTGGGGTGTTTCAGATTCACCCTTTTGTCTCTGTTATGTATCGAATGTTTAAGTTTTGATTGTATAGTTATGGTGAAGGGATTGGATCCCTAACCTGCATACTATGTGTATCTGATATGTATATATATATATGGTTACGAATGTGGATTAGTCCATAACAGCTTTTTCCCATTCAGGTTTTCACAGTTCATTGGACACCTCGTTATTACTGTTTGGCTTCCGCCAGCCCCTCTTATACTATCATACTGTTTTACTGTCTCTCAAGCCTTCGGTAATCACGGATTACTGGCCGGTTACGTTGCTAAACCCTTAAGGGCGGGTTTGGGTCGTAACACCGACCACCATTTGAATTCGGCCGACCACTTTTACTGGCCGACCGGCCACTTATTTTCAGCCAGGTAATGTCGTTTTCTTGCAAAACAGAGTAGAAGCTGAGGCAAAAACAGAAGTATTTTTTGCAGACATAACAGTTATGACAGCAAAACAGAGGTATTTTCGAGAGGATGTTTGCATTGACACGTGTGGTTCCTTGACCCCCGCTCGTTTTTTTTTTTTTAAATTAGCTTACTTAGTTAATTAATTGGTTAATTCCTTTCGAACTTGTAATGGTTAATTACTCAGTTAATTAATTTCGTGTTGTAACTAATTAGTTAGTTTAATTCTAATTTGTAATAGTTAGTTAGTTTAGCTAATTCATTTATTGGTGTTGTAATAATTAGCTTAGATTCAGACATTTATTCGGATCCTCTTGCACGAGAGCAAAATTGTAATAATGTGTATGTTTTCCAACCCCTATTTCTTTCTCCCTTTTATTTACTCGCTTACGATGGATAGCATAGAGCATCATGATTTAATTAGCATCTTCCTTGACTTGCATCCATTTATCTTGCATGCATAATGGTTCGGCCCATCATAGTAATCAATGCCAAATTCAAATTCCTTATTCGACTACGTGCTTTATCATATGCTTTGAATTGACTCACATGCCATGTTAGAATCCGATAGTTAGATTTTGTATGTGTTACATTAGTCATTTGCATTGTTAGGATCATGCATTTTTTCTAACTATTTTATTTCTTTGGCTTGTCTCGATTGAGTACTAGGTAAGCATTCATTACTTTAGCATATTGCATAAGTGTTAGTGTTGTCATATTAAGCATGTTTTCCATGAGGCTAAGTGCTTAGGTGATATACCTGTTTGAATGTCAGTGGATAAAGGCTAATTGCTTAAATTGGGATGTTTTGACTAATACATGTGAGATCACTTTTTCAAGTGGTACATATTCAAAAACTCTTTTCAAACAAACATAAGATCAAAGTGTTCTAACTTTTGCAAATTAGTTTATACTTGTGTGCATCACATAGTAAAGATAGCCTAAGAATCGGAACAAGAGCATATAATGTATATAAAAATCATATCATGATTAGTAGAGGTCGATCCTTGATCGGGTGAGTAGGGTGCTCAATTCATGACATTTCCCTCTCATACCTAAATTCCCGAACCGAGACACTTTGGTGATGACAGATAAATGGCCTTTGGCGTGAGTCACGAGTTTCCTAAATTTTTCAAAAATATTTAGGTGGCGACTCTGAAATCTAGCAATACAGTCTATTTTTGGCATTTTTGATTCAAAATCAATTTTTCAAAAAAATTGTTGGATCTGGACTGATTTGTGTTTCTCTATTACACATTGCACTTGTGAAATCAGATTTAGAACCACGAGAGTTCGAACTGTAGGGTTATCGTATCCAAGGAGACTAAACTCCTCCAAAGAGCGCGAAAAGCAAGCTACAAAACCCTAAATTAGTAAAACTTGACCTATGTCCCATTTTTTTCTTATTTTCCAAATCTGAACTCTCTATCTCTCTCTCTCAAAATCTGTTTCTCGCTTGACTCTCGCTCGAATCTCACTGTCTTTCTCGCTTGAATCTCACTTTGATGAAGATTTGAAGATTTTGATCGATTGTTGATGAAGATTTGAAGATTTCAATCTGCTGTTGATGAAGATTTTGATCTATTCATAATCGAGATTCATAATCGGTAAGCGTAAACAATTCTCTTTGTCTCTCTCTAATGTTTGATACATCTTCATCAATTAAACTCTCTCTATAATTCTGGCGCTTTTCTAACGAGTTGACAGTGATCTCTAGCTCTGATTTCGAGTATTTTTTTTTCTTTCTTTTCTTGTTGGTGCAGTGGATCCCGAAATAGCGCTTTACACGGAGCTATGGTGCGCTTGTGCTGGTCCGCTCGTGACAATGCCTCGCGAAGGCAAGCACGTGTTCTATTTTCCTCAAGGACATATTGAGTAGGTTAGTTTCCAACTCCAGGCAATTGTATTCGGAGTTCTTTGTTTCTCTTAGAGGTTAGATTCATTAGTATTTGTCATAATGCTTTATAATTTTATGTCTCTCTTGGTTGTGCATCTCCAATTGTTCATCAATTTTTTCGTCTAATTCAAATTTGATGAAAAAAATGGCTCTAAAATGATTGATTATTGATGAAGAATTATGTTTGATGGATATGTTTGATTATCTTCAGTCATCAAAATGACATTACTCCAATTTTGCCATTATACAATGATTTTAGGAATTTCTAAATTTTTATTTTTATTTTTATTATTTGTGATCTAGAACTAGCGAATTATCATCGGTATAATCCACAATATATTCTTAAATACATATCTGATCCTGAATCAGGGTTCCTGACTAGTATATTTGGGGTTAGATTGGGAAGTTTTTTAATAGTTAGTGGTTTGTGAAGTTAGAGAGGGTGACCGGGGGTGAATGAAGTGCCATCACCATGAAAACCAGTGATCTTTTTCTTCTTTGCCCTATTTGTGTGGAAAGGTAAAAAGATTTGTGTATTGGCTTTGCAATATTTGCTGCAAAAAGTAGTGAAAGCTATGCCAAAAAATAATATTTGGGTAAGGTCTCATATTTAAGATAGCAAACCAACAGGTGCTCATTGCATTTATTTATTTAGGTGCCATTAGGACTGGAAATCAAACAAATGAGAAGCCTACTTTTGGTCTTTGTACATATTTCTGCAAAAATTACAATATTAGGTGATCATGTTTAGAACTAAGGCAACATAAGGAAATAGGTCCTTACAGCACCTGGGTTAATATTTTTAAATATGCAATAAACAAATAATAATAATGAAGTAGAAGAGCAAGATTCCAAATCAACAAATTCAAAAGGGATTGATCAAGAAATGAGAATGCCCTATCTTTGAGTGTGGTTTGAACTACAAGTTTGTTAGAAGAAATGACATTTCCTATCAATTTAATCACTTCAACCAAGAGAATGTCGTTAACAATAAGGTTGAGTTGTACATTGCAAGTAACCCTATATTCCATGACAGGACTTAAAAATGTTGAGGAACAACATCATTTTTTTTCCTTTTATTTTTTGGCTAAGCAATGTAGATATGATAATCAGTAGTAAAATTGGTAATCTAAATCAGAAATTACTATGACAACCTAGTGACATCGTCAATAAAACTTTTGAGTACCATCACAGGTTGACCTAACCAAAAACTGAAAAATTGCACTATAGTACGTTGTATCTCCCACAAATTTTGAGAAATTACCACTAATGCCCTCCCTCTCACCGAGTACAATTAACTATAACAAATTTGTATACGGAGTGTAACTATGCCTATATCTATCTAGCTTACGGGAAGTGTTGAAAGGTATGATTCTTATTCTTTCTACCATTGTCCAATGTGTTATCATGGTACTTACCATTTCTTGCTTTCCTCTTTCAATAATTATTACATCCATAATACATAAAGATATTAATTTGTAAGAAAACATGCTGTATTCAATCTGATTATGCATTCTAGAAGACTACTCTGAAATGACTACATCAAAGTGCAGAGATATAATCACTTAACATGCGCTCTTCATATTACTGCTAATTAAGTTAATAGGAATTCAAGCAACTTCCCAAACGTAAGAAACATTTAGAAGGCATTTGAAGGTGGAAATTTTATCTGCTTGAAACCCATTCAGACAAATGCATCCTAAACCAGAGGCTACAATTTGAGTCCCCATTCTTAACTAGGCCAATTTCCATGTATGGTTTCTTCCAGGTAGGTAATAAATAGGAAGGCATCATCAAGCATGGCTCAGTTCCATGCTACATATCATATTTAATAAATTGTAAAAGTATATTGATGCATTGTTAGCTGATTGTATAAAAGGAGTTAAAGAGGTTTATTGAAAGGTAATGAGCAATGGGCCAATGACCCGTGGGATAGAAATTTCTAATAAAAACTTCCTAAATTCCACTCTTCCAGATATCGTATGGAAATAGAAGGACTTGATTGCATATTTTAATGCTGTGAAGACCAAGAAGATTGAATCATTTCAAAGCGATGAAAAAGATTGTTGCATGTTCTAGAAGTAGCTATCTCTTCGCATAATAAAAGCAAGCTAGAAAAAGGCTATTGCACATCATTGCACAAAACCATGCTACCTAATTCCTTTTATAATAGCCATCTTCTAACAAAGAAGGTCTCCAATACTAAAAGGAAAACCCACTCCACACCAAATAAAACAAGTGTATAGTCCACACATCTCTAGCAACACAATAGTGAATAAGGCGATGGTTAATTGATTCTTTTTTTTCTTTTTTCTTTTTTCTTTTTTGATGGGAAACAAAGGACATTTTATTAATTCCTTTCCAAAGGCACCACCATAAAGAAAAAGAAACCTCCCTCCTAGAAGTCCAATACCCCCATGAACTACCATATTTATGTTATTCATAGCATACATACGTTTTTTTGAGTACAACAATAACAAACTAGGAACTGATACCAAAGAATGATATTCCATGACTCTGGAAATTATCAAACACATTTTCCTAAAACCAGCACAAACACATTTTGAAGGCAGTATACTGGGCAGGGTGAATTTAGTTCGGCACAAAAGTAGAAATAATTTCACTAATAGTTTTAAGCAGATATATTCTTGAAGTATTAATGCATGTTAGAGCACGTGTATTACAAGCCCAACAGTAGCATGGTGATGCGTGGACACAAAAGCGAAGGCTAAGCAAGACAAATAGTTAGGTTAAGTTGGACCACTAGCTAAATTGAGGTTTCAGTCTTTGTTTTTTCTATGTGCTTTCACATTTGTATTTTATTTGAATGGATTATTATTGTGTTTTTACTCTTTCAAGTTTCATGTGACTAGTAAGTATTACGAAGGCTTTGAACTAAAAATATTTTATAGTAAGAAATGCTGGGTTGATGTAGAATAACACTTGTTGGGTTGCATTGAACTAAAACTATTCATAGGCCATTGGTTTTATTTGGTGTACTTTTTGAACTATAATATGCACTTGTCATTATGATACTTTGCAAACTCATTCTTTTTATTGATGTGTACAAAAATAGTTAAAGAAATAAAAAGATGAACAAGAATTGAATTGATTTGCCAAATCGAATGTCACTTGATTATGTGAATGGGATTGATAACTTCTTGAGATTTGCATACAACAATAGAGATAAAAGTTCATCGATTAGTTATTCGTGTCGATTTTGTAGTAATCGATACAATTTTTCATGAGAGGTTGTAGGGAGCATCTTATTTCCAATGGGTTCATAAAAAAGTACAAAAATTAGATTCATCATGGGGAATCATATGTTCAATACATGGTAACCAAGAAAAACAAACATTAATGGTGGATTCAGTGACTAGAGATGATGTGGTTGGGATGGTACAAGAGGCCTTGGGAATTCCATATATGTGTGTTGAGAATGATGAACCAACTGCAAGTGATCTAGCCCAAGCAGGGGCAAGTGATCCAAGGCATATAGAGGAAGATGATCCGATTCGGATAGGGACAAATGACGAAACTTTGAAATACTAGGATAATATATTGTGGACAATACTAGGAGTTGGAGGAAAATCCAAAGATAATGTGAATGCTCGACGTGATTTGCAAGAAATGAATATCAGAAAACCATTGCACTTGCAGTCAAGAGGGTCCAATAAAATTTATGTGCATCCTGCACAATGAGCAATGAGAAATGATGAGAAAGATATGTTTCTCAAAGTACTCAAGGAAGTAAGAGTACCGGACGGTTATGCATCCAATATCTTGTGACACGTGCGCTTACAGGACAGAAGTATTTGGGATCTTAAGAACCATGATAGTCATATTTTGATGCAACAACTTATTCCTTTAGCTATACGGAGGTCCTTGCCTAAGAATGTGATTGAACCATTAATTGAATTGAGCACTTTTTTAGACAATTGTGCTCCAAAGTGAATCGTGCAAGTGATTTGGAATATATTCAGGATCATATCGCAGTAACTCTTTGTCATCTTGAAAAAAAAAATTCCATCATTTTTCTTTGACATAATGGAACACATGCCTATACATCTTGCTGATGAAGTTTTGATCGTTGGAGCAATACAGTTTCAATAGATGTACCCAATTAAAAGGTTTCTTCTTATAATTGGGGATTTCATGGGCCTCCACATATGACTTGAAAGACATCTTTCTCAGATATTCATTTCAATGTATTGATCTTGTGGCTGCACCTAAGGCATTATTTGAGACTGTATTTGGTGCTGTAGCTGCAACCGCATCTAGTGCACTTAGTGTGACACTTGTGGTTGCAGCTGTAGCTACACCTAGTGCTGCACTTATGACTTATTATGTTGTGAAGACTTGAGCTCCTAACTTGAAAAAAATTGCAGGTGACACATAAAGGAGAGCGGATAGATAAGATGAGTCTCTAGAAAAGGGCACACAACCTGAACAATCCCGATGTGGTGGCATTTGTGGCATGCCTATGGTTTAAAAGTTTTTACACGTATTTTGCTTTTTACCAAACATTGTCCTTATATTTTCAATATGTAGGAGGAATACAATGTGCATCTTTGGAAAGTTCCTAAGGAGCAACATAAGATTGAGTATTGCGATGGGATTTACCATAAAATCATTGGAAATGATGGACATGGGTATTGCAAGACCTATGGGAGAGGAGTGCTCTGGAGTGTGTTATATGTGCGAGGCAGCGGCCCATCCTAATCATTAGCAGCCCCTTCATTTATTGATGAGATTACACAGCGTGTGACATAAGACGTTGAGTCTAGGTTCACTACAACGATCAAGAACGTGACGACACTTGTTTTTTTCTTAGAGTCACAAGGTGTAGCTGGGAGTACGAGCTTGAGAGAGGTGCAATACTTTCAAATTGATGAATTTTACGTTTTACCAAGTTGTATATATACATATAGAAATTAATATATTATACTAACATATTGTAGGTGTCAGATGCATCTAGTGGGCAGCAAGCTTCAAAAGAAGATGAATAGGTATTTTACTATTCTAGAACTTGAATTGATGAAATTGTTCCAACAAGCTTCAAAAGAAGATGTATTTGTAAAGTTTCCTTATTAGCAAAGAAATTTTGTTGGGTCGAAAAAAAAATAATCAATCTGTTTAACCCACAAGCTAATTAGCTTTTTATTTATTTTTTTAAGGAAAAGGAAACAACAATTAACTAGTTTTGTTACCTGTTTACCTATTTGGTCTTGAATACATATTCATTTTATCTAGCCCTTTTCTTTTGGGTATACATTGTTCGCATACCTAATCTCAAGTATTTCTCTTGATCAAGAAATTAGAATAGTAAGAAACCAACGGCGATTCATTCGCAAGTGTTTCTGAAATATGTAGGTTGAAAAATTGAGATTCTCAGCAACTACCTCTGTCCTCAGGTTAGATGACCTATATATTAGTCAATAATGATAGATTTTGTGTATGTGTATGAGTTTTTCAGTTGAAACATTATATTGTTCAGGGTTGGAAACCTTTTGATGTTCATATTACTGCTTAATTACTTGAATAATACTTTTGAATTGTTTCAAGTTGTACTCAGTCTGTTGGAAACCTTTTGATGTTCATATTACTGCTTAGTTACTTCAATAATACTTTTTACCCACCCAAAAAAACTTCAATAATACTTTTGAATTATTTCGACTTTGCTGTTTAGTGGTTGTTGTACTAAGTCCTAAGAGTGAATTTTATCTTTTCAAACTTAAGTTTATTAGGTCACAATAAAGAAACAATTTTTCTCGTATAACTTGAGTAACTATTTGGCTACCCAATAATGATAGTTGAGGCTTGTTTATCTACTGTTAGGAAATGTTTGCATTCCACCTGAGATTTATCTATGCTCTTGATTTACATATATTGTCTCTTTCTCCTTGCTGGGTTCCTTTATTTATTTATTTTGTGTGTGTTAATCTACCACCACGATCACATTAAGTCCATCTATTTCCAGGGAAAGCAGTTGCAAAGTTTTGTGCCAAGTATCTTCACTAACAGGTGCTCAAGCATAAAGCCTATTTGGCTGGAGATTTAGGCACTTCTCTTTAAAAAGCCTATTAATATTTTCAGCTGGTGCCCACTATAATCACAGTCCAAGCACACAAGAGGCAGCAAGGAAGGTATCATTCACTTGTAAGTTACATGTGCTCATCTGCTTGGAAATCTTCAACCAGCCTGCAGTTTAATCATCAGCCAATATCACCACTAAAATTTTATTGAAGCCCATGGAATGTCATTTTGCACACACTGTGGATTGCTTTTGTTCTGAAATTTAGTATTGTTTACATACACACAAAAAAAAATTGCTTATGCAAATTTGTTAGTGGTAACAATGAATATGTATATGTGCATGTTTCTCTCCAATTCTGTTTGCTTTTGGTTTCCTTTTCTGCACTAGTTTCTTTAATTTGTTGTGGTATCTTGTAACTGTGTTATCTGAGAAAGATTTCATCTGAAAATTTAGATTGTTGTGTTTGGGTTTATGATATTCATAAATGAGTTCAAACTGCAGGTTCTTGAAAGCAAGGAAGTTTGATATTGGAAAAGCAAAGCACATGTGGGCTGAAATGCCCAATGGAGAAATGATTTTGGTGTTGACACTATTATGGAGGTAATTACATTGGACATTTTGCCTTGGGTTTGTTGTGTGGGCTCTCCATATTGTTTTCTGCCGTGGATTTGAATTAATCTATGCTTTACTTGCTGACTTTTTTCATCAAGATTTTGAATTTAAAGAGTTGAATAAAGTTTTGAAGTATTACCCACATGGTAATCAAGGTGTAGATAGGGAGGGAAAACCTATCTATATTGAAAGATTGGGAAAAATTGATCCAAACAAACTTAAGCAAGTTACCACAATAGATCGGTATATAAAATACCATGTCAGGGAATTTGAGAAAAGCTTTGCAATTAAGTTTCCTGCTTGTACTGTTGCTACAAAAAGGCATATAGATTCACGTACAACAATCTTAGATGTTGAAGGGGTGGTATGTGGCCTCCTATGTTTTCCTGATTTTGACATGCCAATAATGGTGTCTAAAAGAATTTTTTTTCTTGATTTCTAGTTGTAATAACTTTCACATATGGTTTCAATTTTGAAACTCAAATGCAATGGCTTCAATTTTGAGTGCTCAATGTTACATTTTTTTTTTTTTTTTTGGGCAACGGTAACAAGATGGTCACCAAAAAACATGTTAGCATTTTTCTTTGTTTTTTGTGATGGCGTAATAGCGGTCTCCATAAGTAGTTTAGATGGTCATAAATAATTTGAGACCGTTGCTTTGCCGTTGCAAAAAGTATTTGCCACCCCTACATTCGCGCCCCCCATTTGCCGTCGCAAAAGGGCTTTAGAGACTATATTTTTATTATTTGCGACGGCTTGTAACAATCGCAAAAACTACTTTTTTTAGTAGTGACAATCCCAAAAGATGTTGAATAAGCTACAGTAAACGGCGAGACTCGAATTGAAGCCAGGTTGTTCAATTATGGGGAAGTGGACCCTGAAGAGACAAGAAGGACATGGTGGGGGGGCAGTGTAAAAAGAGGAGGTTGATTCAGAAGAAGGGGGTAAGAAAAGAACAAGACTAGAAGCTTATGAGAAAAGAACGAGCTTGAGAAAAGCAAAAGTATTGACTTGCTCGTCGGAGTGTTAATTCCGGCATTACAAACCGGAGTGTTTGCTATTTATTTCAGGTGACATTACAAGGATCCTACAGATCTGACTGGACAGGTGTAGACACCCCATTTTTGACCGACCTTGAGACTCAGACGTCACCAGTTGAGCACTCGGTGATATTGCATGTTGTGCTTGTTCAGAAGTCTCAGAGTCGCGGCTGCGAGCCCTGCCTCCGGACTTCCGAACCTTCTTCTGTGCCTTGCCTCGGTTTGCGAACCAGACTCGATTTTCTCTGTTTCTTTTCCTGAGGGAAGAGAGAGGTCCCGTAGACCATCTCTCAGTGACCGTGGGCTACATTTTGTGGCCGTAGGCCATTTTGCCCATTTCGGAGCCCGGTTCCCGGTTTTCGGGACCGTTGGCCGTGTGCCTTGGTTTGGGACCGCCTAACCGACTCCGTTTGCTCTGATTTTTGGCATACCTCTTATTTGCTCCCTTTTGAGGGACACTGGGGTCCCAGAAACCCACTTCGTGGCCGAACGCCACTTTCAGTGCTTAACAGCCCATTTTCGGGACCCCGAACTGCGTGTTTTGGCCCCCGAGGGTTCGTTTAGCATCGGTTTTCGTTCATTTTTGGCAGGTACCTCTGTTTTATCACCGGGGAGGTCACTGAAGGGTGGGAAGCCAGTAATTGTTGCAGCAACCAGTTATACATCCTCCGACGCCCTCTGGCGCCCGTTTTTCACACTTCCAGGCTAATGTTGAACACCTTGGGGCCACTTTCTTGAACTTTGAACCACATATTTGTGATGTACACACATGAGAGGACCCTAAAAGTTCATGGCCGGCCAGTAATTTCACCTGACCCTTTTGAACCCCTCCTTCCGAGCCAATGTTGAACAACCTGGGCCCTTTTTCTCGAACTTTGAACCACATATTTGTGTTGTACACACATGAGAGGACCCTAAAAGTTCATGGCCGGCCAGTAATTTCACCTGACCCTTTTGAACCCCTCCTCAAAATGGCTTGTTCTCTCTCCTGTTTTAGAATTTCCAAATTCGAACCACAGGGTTGTGAAGAGGAGACCTGGGAGGCCACCAATATGTGGTGGCCAGCCACTAATTATTCTTGACCTTTTTGACCCCTAGCCGGCCGGCTAGGGGGGGTGGCCGGCCGGCCACCTTCACCAAAAGTAAAGGGCCGGCCATGTCCCTCTCACCATCCACTTTACAGCTGTGCAGCTGTTTCCCCCAGAAAATATCCCAATCCGGGGGATATTTTGTGGGGGAAAGCTTGCCTCCTTTTTCCCCCACCTTTACACCCTCTTTTGGTTCCATATAACCAGCTGCCATTGTTGGTTTTTGGGGTTGGAAAATTTCATCTTCAAACTTGCATACAAAAATCCTTCTCCATCTCCCTCATTTCCTTGAAAACCTTCAAGCTCTACACCTCATTTTCTTCATCACCACCAAGCTCTACCACCACCACTCCATTCCAGCAGCAAGGAGAGGAATTCCAGCAGCTAAGAGACAACAAATTTGGTCCAAGAAGCAACAAAAGTATTGATCTTCAAGGGTGAGTTGCATCTTTCCCTTTTTGGCCCATTTCTTGTATCTTTTGTAAGCCATCTATGCTTTTTGCTTTGAGCTCCGGCCATAACTGAAAGTGGCCTTATTTTGAGCTCATTTTCTTGTTTCATTAAGGGCTCAACCCTGTTTGAGCCCTCCATATTGCACTTGCTTCAATATCCTCCTTAAATACCGTTTTCTTACATGCTTTGGCAGCCTATCATGCTTCCATTTTTGGACGATTTACAGGCCTAGAGATGGCCTTATTTTGACCTTCTTAACATGTTTCATTAAGGGTCTTTGGCCATTTGTGGAATATTTTGCATACTTCATGTTATAGCCTCCTTTGAGCCTCATTTTGCATTGCATTTATAGCATGTTTTTATATTGTTTTGGAGTTTTTATAGCTCTGCAAATATGCTTATTTTTGGTCCCTCTTCAATGTTGTAGAAGGGAATTTTTCAGTTTGGGCATTGCATATACCACTTGCCTCTTTGGCCACCCTTTGGCCCTTTTTCTTGCATAAGAACTTAGCCTTGTCTATGATTATTTTTAGGTTTTTTACAGCTCTGTAAAGTGGCTTATTTTTGGCCCCTCTTCAATGTTGTTGAAGGGTCCTAACCTGTTTGAGGACATCAGCTATGAGTTGCTTCTTAATCCCATGTTTAGGGCCATTTTCGCATGCTAATTTTGCCCTATCTTTGCTTGCTGTTTGGGCATGTTTTGTACTAGTAAAATGCTTATTTTGGGGCTGCCTTGCTTCTGTCTTTACATTCCATGTACCAATTTTGCATGTTTGGTATAGCTATAGGCCATTTCGGGTCCCAAAATTCATGCTTCGGGACTATTCCATGCATCGGGTGTGTTTTCGCCTCACTTTGGGGCTGTTTTCCCCCACATTTCAATGCTGAAAATCCATTAGCATGCTTGCATATCATTTTCATGTCATTTGCATTACATTTGCCATCGCCTCGGTTTGCGTGCCCGTGTGCACGCATTTCGAGGCACTTCATTTTCAACCACCGACATCCTATGTGAGTGTGGCTGAGGCTCACTCATGTTGGTATAAGCCCATATCATGTTTTCATGTCATTTGCATTGCATTTGCCATCGCCTCGGTTTGCGTGCCCGTGTGCACGCAGTTCGAGGCACTTCATTTTCAACCACCGGTATCCTATGTGAGTGTGGCTGAGGCTCACTCATGTTGGTATAAGCCCATATCATGTTATCATGTCTTTACATCGCATTTTGCCATCGCCTCAGTTTACGTGCCCGTGTGCACGCATTTCGAGGCACTTCATTTTTCATCCATCGGCATCCTATGTGAGTGTGGCTGAGGCTCACTCATGTTGGTATAAGCCCATATCATGTTTCCATGCCATTTGCATTGCGTATGCCATCGCCTCGGTTTGCGTGCCCGTGTGCACGCACTTCGAGGCATCTCATTTTCCCAGCATTGTGCATACTAGGTTGTATCTTAGATCACATTCTGTCATTTTCTCGGTTTGCGTGCCTGTGTGCACGCATTTCGAGGCATGTCATTCCATAGCATTGTGTATGTTAGGATTGTATCTTAGTTGCATTTCATGCATGTCATGCATATCGCATCGTATCCGGGATGGGAGTTAGCCCGAGCACGGGAAACGAGGTGCATTTCGTACTCCGAGTGACGGAATGCGTCTCAATTCCCCAGTCACCGACACTTTGAAGTATTACCCACATGGTAATCAAGGTGTAGATAGGGAGGGAAAACCTATCTATATTGAAAGATTGGGAAAAATTGATCCAAACAAACTTAAGCAAGTTACCACAATGGATCGGTATATAAAATACCATGTCAGGGAATTTGAGAAAAGCTTTGCAATTAAGTTTCCTGCTTGTACTGTTGCTGTAAAAAGGCATATAGATTCAAGTACAACAATCTTAGATGTTGAAGGGGTGGTATGTGGCCTCCTATGTTTTCCTAATTTTGACATGCTAATAATGGTGTCTAAAAGATTTCTTTTTCTTGATTTCTAGTTGTAATAACCTTCACATATGGCTTCAATTTTGAAACTCAAATGCAATGGCTTCAATTTTGAGTGCTTAATGTTACATTTTTTTTTGGGGGCAACGGTAACAAGATGGTCACCAAAAAACATGTTAGCATTTTTCTTTGTTTTTTGTGATGGCGAAATAGTGGTCGCCATAAGTAGTTTAGATGGTCGAAATAATTTGCAACCGTTGCTTTGCCGTTGCAAAAAGTATTTGCCACTCCTACATTCGCGCCCCCCATTTACCGTCGCAAAAGGGCTTTAGAGACTATATTTTTATTATTTGCGACGGCTTGTAACAGTCGCAAAAACTATTTTTTTTAGTAGTGACAATCCCAATAGATGCTGAATAAGCTACAGTAAACGGCGAGACTCGAATTGAAGCCAGGTTGTTCAACTATGGGGAAGTGGACCCTCAAGAGACAAGAAGGACGTGGTGGAGAGGCATTGTAAAAAGAGGAGGTTGACTCAGAAGAAGGGGGTAAGAAAAGAACAAGACTAGAAGCTTGTGAGAAAAGAACGAGCTTGAGAAAAGCAAAAGTACTGACTTGCTCGTCGGAGTGTTAATTCCGACATTACAAACCGGAGTGTTTGCTATTTATTTCAGGTGACATTACAAGGATCCTACAGATCTGACTGGACAGGAGAAGTATTTCCAAAATTTACTTCACCACAACTATTAAATTCAGTTTTAATATATTAAAGTCAATACTGTTCCATTTATAAATAAAAAAATAATAATTGGCAGTTCCTATTATCCTTGTAAATTATACTTAAAAAAATATACAAAATATAATTTGTTAAAAATGAATTTGATAGTGACCAGTGATATCTTCTTAACTCTCAACTTTTTACATATAATATTGTCATTATTTATTAATTTGGTGAATTTATACTTTAATTTGATTATTTTCATAGTATTAATTAATTTGATCATATGAATTTTTTTTAAAAAAAAAAGAAATGTGTATAACTTAATAACATGAATTTAATAAAAAAATATATATTCCGATTTAGTTTGATTTTACCCCATAAAATTTGAGTTTACAAGTAAAATATGATTTTAATTTTTTTAAAATAAATCCGATGTATACCAACTCATTAACCGATCAAAATCTAAAAAATGTATTAATATATTGAGCCAAATAAGCCTGTCCCCTCCGTGTTGACCTTAGAGTCAAAAATTTTGTGCGGCCCCACTGACCCTTTGCTTGCAAGGAAACATAATTGTGTCTGGCTTGCCTCCAGATGAGGTTGGAGGGTATTGTTAGACTTGTAGAGATTTATTATGGTTCCCATTTTAATAATTCAAATCGCTGAATAGTTAAAACTCGTTGAGTATTATATTTTTGTAACAAATCACGTTGATTGGATATCGATAGTTAGGTGATTAAATCAGTTTTGTATAAAAAAAATATAGGGTGAAAAAATAAACGATTGACAGAAAACTGATCCGATGAGATAGCTATTGATATCTGATTAATGTGATGTTTAATATGTATATAGTACTCGACGAATTCTACACATTGAACGATTCAGATTATCGATACGGGACTTGTGGTGAGCCTCCACAAATCAAACAATACCCTCCAATCCGATCTGAGACCGGAGGAACCCACTGCCAATAATTAACCCTTCAATTAGCATCAAAGTCATATCCTTCTAGGATGATCTCAAATCACTTTTTTTATCCTAATAAAGTAAAGATATGTTATATATCAGCTCTCTTATTTTTATTTTTTATTTTTATTTGTTATTTTTTTGTGTCATTACTTATGTGGATACTTATGATTGATTCTTTATTGAAAAACAATCATAGAAAAAAATAATATAATATCATATACTCAATAATATAATTAAAAAAAAAGCATGGGATAAATAAGAGTCCCTAATAAATTATTGTCATGACTTGAGCACT
This sequence comes from Camellia sinensis, assembly GCF_004153795.1. NCBI lineage: Eukaryota > Viridiplantae > Streptophyta > Magnoliopsida > Ericales > Theaceae > Camellia > Camellia sinensis. The sequence goes on from NW_021026252.1 coordinate 2,226,896, forward strand.
TTAACTCTTTTCTGGTTCAAAGAATTGCCTGTACAATTTCCTTCTCGTTCACTTCCCATTTCTTCATTATTATTAGATTTTAACCTCGAAATTACTGTCTTTTTTAGAAAGAGAAAATTACAAGATAGTGAAAAAGTGAACTCACCACGGATTTTTGCTTTCATGATTTTATTTGATCATATTTTTTATTAAATGATCTAAATAAATGTATTTTTTAATTTTTTATAAAAAAAAATATATAAAAAAATAAAGAGGTGATATGATCAAAAAAGATAAAAATAAAAAATAAAAAAAAATGCTTATATAACACACCCCAAATAAGTTCTAAATCTTCCTAAAAAAAGAAAAATAAATAAATAATAGAGTGATCAAATAATTATAACTACATAATTTCATTTGTTTGTCTTTAAAGCGGTTATATATATAAGAAGGGTTGGGCTTCTTTTCACTCCAGTCATGTTTTATAGGATTCTAAAAATTCTTTTTTACTTAAGTTTGCTTGTTGTTCTATACCTTAGAATATAGTATTACATTACTGCTCGAGGGGAATTTTATGTATTGTATTTGATCATTGTAGCTTCCACAGATGCTTGTAATGAACTGATGGTATAGTCGTTAATATTATCATGTTGTTGCTACACTTGCTGCATCAGAAGAAAGCTTCACAAGATGCTTAATATTACGATATCTCTCATCTTTTTTTTACTCTTTGATTTAAGTTTTGTAATTTGAATTATATTTTTTATAAACCGCCAATCCGCCCGAACCGCCAAGGCAAATCCGCCATTATTTGCCAACCGAACCGCCGGTTTTCGATAAGGAAAATGACAAATTCTAGTGACACTTTTATCAATCCGCCACCCGCCATACGATTTCTATTTTTCTCTCAAACCGCACCGACCCGTACCGCGCACACCCCTACTGCCAATAATTAACCCTTCAATTAGCATCAAAGTCATATCCTTCTAGGATGATCTCAAATCACTTTTTTTATCCTAATAAAGTAAAGATACGTTATATATCACCTCTCTTTTTTTTATTTTTTATTTTTATTTGTTATTTTTTTGTGTCATTATGTGGATACTTATGATTGATTCTTTATTGAAAAACAATCGTAGAAAAAAATAATATAATATCATATACTCAATAATATAATTAAAAAAAAAAAAGCATGGGATATATAACAGTCCCTAATAAATTATTGTCATGACTTGAGCACTTTAACTCTTTTCTGGTTCAAAGAATTGCTTGTACAATTTCCTTCTCGTTCACTTCCCATTTCTTTCTTCATTATTATTGGATTTTAACCTCGAAATTACTGTCTTTTTGAGAAAGAGAAAATTACAAGATAGTGAAAAAGTGAACTCACCACGGATTTTTGCTTTCATGATTTTATTTGATAATATTTTTGATTAAATGATCTAAATAAATGTATTTTTTAATTTTTTATAAAAAAATATACAGAAAAATAAAGAGGTGATATGATCAAAAAAGATAAAAAAAAAAAAAAGATAAAAATAAAAAATAAAAAAAAATGCTTATATAACACACCCCAAATAAGTTCTAAATCTTCCTAAAAAAAGAAAAATAAATAAATAATAAGTGATCAAATAATTATAACTACATAATTTCATTTGTTTGTCTTTAAAGCGATTATATATATAAGAAGGGTTGGGCTTCTTTTCACTCTAGTTTGGGTGGTGTCCAGGTCTGTGAGGCCCATCACGTGTCTTGTTTTAATTATTTGAACTATTAATTTTGTAAGTTTGTTTTTTTTGTATATCATTCATGAAAAAATTAAGTCGATTTAATAATTGTAACATGTTCAAATAAATGTATGACAAATGTGTTTTAAAAAATAAACTATCCATTTTTTCAAAAACAAATGTGATAAATTGAACATATTATGATTATTGGATTAACTTAATTTTTTTTCGTAGGAAAGATATACATAAAGGGTCCTATAAAACAAATAGTTCATCAAATGATTAAAATGAGACCCGTGATGGACATCACGGGTCCAAACAATGCTCTTCTAGAGACAATTTGTCCCATATAACAATACTACATACTCCAAAAAAAACAACAAAAAACAAAATAGTAGGATCATTTTAGGGGTCATCACATCTCACTAATTTTAAATCTATATCATTCACCTCATTTTCTCGACAATCTTTAGGGTTCATTTGGGAAGCGGATTGACTTTTTAATTTTTTAGTTTTTTAGTTATTTTAGTTTGGGACTAAAAAGTTACATTTGGAAATTGCTTTTTGACTTTTTTGACTTTTGTGAGAAAAAGAATGTAATGATTATGAATTAAATGTGATATTTTATCTGATTAGGCTAAAAAACATATTTTGTTTTTTTTGGATAAAATAACCTCAACCCTTCTTTCCAAACGAAGCCGTAATAGCATTCGCCTCCGTCTCTCTCTATATATAGATGTGACAATGTTTAGCCACCATTGCACCCTCAAGTTTTTCTACAGAAATGGCAAGATTTCCATTCGCCTCATCGTTTCGGGGACTCTACAGCAACCCTCTAAAGGCTTTTCTGTTGCTACCAATTCATCCCATAATCTTGGAGTCCATTTTGGTGATCTCCTTCACAATTGCAACAATTTTCATCATAGTACCATGTGAGTACATCGACGGAAGCCCAGTCCCAACCATCATCTTCAAAGGCCTCCCTTCAATCTTCCGTTTTTTCGTAGTTTCTGTCCTCTTCTCGTTCACTGGTTCGCTCAGTGCGCTCTGGATCCATGACGAATCATCGCTTGTGAGATTTTGTGGATTCACTTCAATTGTTTCAATGATCTCGGCTTTGGTAACATTGATTTGGGCCGGTCTCAATTGAAGTGAATCCACAAAATCTCACAAGCGATGAATTGTCATGGATCAGTAGCAGTTTTTTATGTTTTTTTCTTGGCTGAAATATTGTTGTTTCTATAATATCTCATGTAATCAATATATCTATTCAAATAAATAAATGAATTCCATTACATCATATATGCTAATACCATGTTAATAATTTTGCCCGAGCATGCGCAAATTTATGGACCTATTCAAATATGAACCACCATAAATTTATTTGTTAATGGTAGAAATTTTCACTACCATAATCACCATTATTATCACTAGAGGAAAATTTAAATGAGAAATTTATCAAAAAAAAATGAAAAATTTATAAAAAAAAAAAAAAAAAGAAGAAGAAAGAAATGAAGGGGGTTTCAGTGTTGAACAATTAAACAATGAAAGTTTTTACTAAAACCACGAATATATATACCTGATTTAAGAATCACTTCATGTGGGGATTACTTGAAAGGTTGCTAGATTACAGTGTGTGATCCAGAAACTTGAAACTTAATCATCCAACTTATTCCATTCCTTGAAGCTACAATCAATCGCACGATTAAAAGACAAAACAACCCAATTAAGAAAATCAAATCATTATGAGCTTCTCAAAAATGAAAAAGAGGATTAAATCATGAACTGTGAATCTAAACTAATCTAGAATGTGAAAGTAAATGCATATCCTTGTATATGCAAGAAAGTGAGACGAAGAAGACAACCTAATGTGAAAGTAAATTATGGATGTTTGTAGTATTACTGCTTGTTTGTTTGTTTGTCTTTTTTTTGACTTCAGATCCCCTGTTCCGACCACCATGAGAGATTGTGTTAGGTTGGGAATCTCCACCAAAATATTATCTTATCTTCAACCAAAAGCCACCGCCAACCACCTCCTATCAGTGGCAACCATCTTAGGTGCCTGATAATCAACTTTGACTACTATTTTCAACCGTTAACACGTATGTATTAAATTTGTTTTTTATTTTTGTTTTATCAAAAATAAATATAAATGTGTAATATTTTTTTGTAAATTAAAAATAATATACTATAAAAATGTTGCAAAATTTGATGAAGAGATATATGTTATAAATAATATATTGCATACATGTTGTATAAATCATCAATATATGACAATGTAATATTTAGAGAGCTATATCAATCGTCAATATATAGCAATATAATATCGGGAGGCCGCTAATGCCACGAGCGTTTTTTATGATGCCACGCATGTTTAATTTATTTGACATTTTTACCCTCCAGCGAATGAAACCTGAACCACAAATACAGAGTATTGAATTCTCCCTTTTATTGGATTCCCAAATTTTAATATTTTATGATCTGGATTATGTTTACAGAAGAGAGGGAGTCAATTTTTTAGAGAGAGCATAAAAATTGTTCTTGTTCTTTAATGGGTTGACGATTTTGTAATTTAGGTCCTTCATTCTTCTGGTTGTTGGGCTGTAGAGGGAAAGATAGAATAGTAGAACGGTGGTGAATAGCCCGTAGTAATGGTGGGTGCATGAGTGAATGGGCACTGATATGGTTTTGAGAATGGGTGACTGAAGAGAAAGGTTGAAAGTGGAGTAGGGAGAGATTTGCAAACTTTGATTTTCAATTAAAAAGTTAAAAAATCATTATAAATTATTACATCATTTTTTTTTCCCTATATATGTTTTTCATAAAAAATTAAAAAATCAATTAAAATAATAATTAAATTCCCAAATAGAGCTGAAGAGGACATATTTACTCATGCCCACTTGTGTACGACCTAACCTAGCAAGGGTTTCGAGCTCGGAGTTAAGCCCTAGCACCCTTCCTTACTCTGAAGTGGGCTTAGCTCTAGCTTAAGCCTTGGCCCTTGCTCCACTCCAAAGTGGGCTAAACCCATGCACCCTTCCCCACTCTGAATTGAGTCGAGCTAGGGATTAAGTCCTAGCAACCTTTCCCACTTCGAAGTGGGCCGAGCTCTGGGTTAAGCCTTGGCTCTTGCTTCACTCCAAAGTGGACAAGGCCATGAGCCTAGCCCTAGCACCCTTCTCTACTCTGAAGTGGACCAAGCTACCGGTTAAGCCTTAGCCCTTTCCCCACTTTGAAGTGGGCAAGGCTATGGACCTAGATTCTAAGACTTATCCTGAGTTGAGCTCTAACTGATCAACCAACGCTATGTAAGTGAAGAGCAGATATACAACAAAACTGGGTTTTTATGGCTTCACATCAACGACATACAGTAAATGCAGGCCGTAGTTTCTCACTTTTACGACTTATTTTTTTGCATGTCGTAAATAATTTCTCAATCACGACGTGTCTGTTATGTAAGTCATGAATGCTAATAACAATAATTTTTTTACGGCTTGCAATGTTAGTCGTAAATAATAAAACTTTCTATAACGTGCATATGGCATGCCGTTAATACATCAACTATACACGATACGCATACACTGGTTGTTAACAATATTAAATATTTTACGGCATATAAAAAGTCAATCGTTAAAAATTATACTTTCTACGACGCACAAAAAGTAAGTCGTTAAAAATATTTATCTTTACACGATACTCAATTTCTATCGTGAAAACTATGGCCGAAAAAAAATAGCGCCAAAATTAAAAAAATTGAGGCGCCAAATGCCAAAACGCATTAAAAAAATACATATATCAAAACAACTTTTAGCTTCTCCTGACTTCTTCTAATCAAAAGGAAAATAAAAGGGTTCATCAAAAAGCATGTAAAAGAGAGAGAGCGAGAGTGGGAGACAACAACCAGAAGCTCCACCTCTGCACCACCATCGCCACCACCGCCCACCGCCACATTTGCACAAGAGGGCATGAAATCGGTATTGGGACATCGATCAGAATACCCTCCAATCTTGTGAAGAGTCTGCGATTAGGTAACTAAAAAGCTTTTTTTCTTGAATTTTTTGATTTGTTGTTTTGTCTAATGCCTACCATGAACCAATGAGGACAAAAACCAAATACAGAAAATTAAACACAATGCACAAAATTGCTTCCTTCTTCTGTTGCAGAAATCCCAATCTAGGTTTTTTTCCTCCTCTCCTCTTAGCCTTCCTCAGTTTTGGAGTTGTTTATGTGAATCGTATCTATAATTGGGTTTTTCTTACAAAAAATCAAACATTGGAATGTAGGGTTTTTTTTTTTATTCTTTCTCTCTCTCTCTCCAATTTGATCTGGGTTTTGCTTCATTTTTCATCTCATCCCCAATGTTGTTTTCTGTGTGAGTGATTTTCTGACCACACTGCCCGCTTAGTAACTAGCTGGAGAGCACCAGCAGAATAGATGACACCTGGCTAACTTGTAACAAAAAGAGAAGATTCTGGCGGTGGTTCGTCCACCCGGGGGCACTCCGACGATCAAGTCAGTATATCTCTCAAAGATAATCAATAGTGCTTAACTCACTAGACAGAATATAAATTGCGTACCTTAGACCCATGGGGGTGCCTCTCTTTTATAGTTACCTCAATCCTAATCTCAATAGAAGCCTGACTTTTATGGATTCTTGTTCAGTACTTACTTTGGACTCCTCAAGAGATAAAGATCAACTTTCTAAGAGCTTTATCCTTATCTGGGCTAAGTCTCCTCTTTATTCTAGGACTCTTGTCCCTTATCCCTTATCCGCTTATCTCAGATTTCGATGTCTTCGGAGATAACCTCGGCCTAACCGAGATGACCTCGGCATAACGACCAAGACACGTGGCACCTCGGCTGACACGTCGGCGTCACCTTGCCACGTGTTGGTACTCAAAAATATATCCCCACAACTGCCCCCTAGGTTCTATTACCTCGGCATCCTGAGGTGATGGAACCTATATCATTCCTTCCTTCCAGTATGTCGGTTTACAGTATCTCTGCCGAGATCATTATGTTGGCCGACATGTCTTTGTTAAAGAATAAGAACTTCAAGAACCCTTTCACGCGTATGAGCTGTCATACAAGAATTCAACCGTTTATGACACGTGTCTTTCCTATATTGGATCGTACCTGCGACGCGCTTAAAAAACCGCCTCGCGCCTGTGTGCGCCGTCTGACAAAGCCGTCTTCCTAGGCGCATTGATTGCCTTATTTTGCTGCCGTTACAAGTTTTTGACAAAACTTGTTTCTTTTATCTTCTTCACTTTTCATTCGATTCCTTTGCTTTTCCTCTTTCTTGTTCTTTGAATACGCCATTGTTCCAAACCTCAAGCTCTGCAACTGTCTTCATTCCTCCTTCTAGTGAAGCTTCCGTCATTCTGTGACTTCTGTAACCAGTGTCTGACTTCGACGATTCTTACACCGGCTTCTTTTCTTCGGTGAGTTTACTGTTCCTTTCGTTTTCAATTCATTGATGCTTTCTGTTTACTTGCTGCCATTACTGTATTTGTTCAAACTTTTAACTTATGAATCATATATCTGAACGCATTTTTTCCACGATTTTGCCCTTGCCCATATCTTGAACACACGCACTGTTTCACCACTTCCCTGTATTTTTGCCACTGTTCGTGGCCCTATACTTCTTGTATTCTTTATGCTCTTGATAGACCATCTCTGTTCTTGATTCTGAAACTCGTTCTTGTTTCTGTTTTTTATGTCTTTTCCAGATTCGTGCCTTCAGTCTTTGATTCCATTGACTTAGGTTTTGGGATTTGTCTATAGAACCCAGAATTTAGGAAAAAAACAGAAACGAACTTCCTCTAGATCCATACAAACCTTTATCAAAGTGTACTTTTAGATTTTTAGCCAAGGTCCTTTAAACCTTCCAAAAATACTTCTTCCTGAAATCCGATATCTCCATTTAAGCCGACATCATGGACATGTGGAAACATAGAGTAAACACCCCATCAAAGCTAGAATTCTTTAGACAAGAGTTTGAAACCCTAGCCGACGTCCATCTGAGGTTGGCTGGGGATGATGACTCCATCATGCCTACTGATCATTCCATGCCCTTCTCTGTGGTAGCCTTCATTGAGTGTGGACTTCGGCTCCCACTCAACATCCTTTTTCGTGAAATACTTCATTATTACAAGTTGAACCCAATGCAACTTTCCATCAACTCCTATCGAACCATCAATGGTATCATAGCCTTAGCAAAAAAAGAGAACGCTAGGATCACATTAGCCGATATCCAGTATTGCTACACTATGTGTGGCCTCAAAAAAAACACCGGCTATGTTTACTACCTCAAGCCGAGGTCCACCGAATACAAAATTGTCGCCGACCTCCCTGACTCCAACAAGGGAGCTGGGGATGATTATTTCATTACCTCGGGGAACTAGGAGTTCTCCCCAGATGAAGACCTCCATCTCTTCCCTCTCCTTCGATCAGTCTTTGTAGAGGGCAATGGTAAGAGCCTTGCATTCATACCTACTTGTTTTTTAAAGTCTTTCATACTTTATCTATTTCTTAGTGTTTGTTTTTTCTCGCAGTTGTTCCTAAGCCACCAAAGAACTTTCGCCAATCCTTTGTTCCCAGCAAGGATTTGAAGAGACTATTGGACTTGCCAGTTCATAAACGAACGGCGCCTCTGCTTCTCAATTTTATTCCAACGTACAAGTCAGCTTTGCCCGACGTCCCTAGGAGGAAGAAGAAAAGCCTTTCTCCACCCTCTGCCACAATGCCATAGACCGCATCCACATCTCGAACGAACCAAGGGTCAACCTCTGATCCAGCCGAGCAACCGTCAACTTCGGCTCCATACTTGGTTCCAATATCCCAACGCCGTCGTCGACGCCGATCAGTTTCTACTGCCGAGATGGGTCACCCTAAACCAGTTGCAAAAGATCTCTTGGCCAGCACCCCTTCTGATGTTGATGCACAACCAACATAAACCCTGCCTCCACCGAAACTGAAAAGAATAAAAAAGGCTCAGCCAAAGGCTAAAGTTACTCAAATTGAGTCTGAGGATGCTCTGCCAATCTCCAAGTTGGTTGAGAATGACAAATCTCAACCCTCTGCTGGGAAGAGGTGCTCTGAAGCCCAACCATCTGAATCGCCTAAATCAAAAAAGCCGAGGTCATCTTCTGCAACGACCTTGGGGTCGAAGAAACCTGCTACCCCCTGGGCCCCTGAAATTACCTTGGAAGATAAGCCAGTCATGGCCAACGATAGCGCCGATGATATCAATGTCGGCGTTGCGCTCAGTACTGCTCTGTTTCTTCCAGGTGATCTGGAGCGAAACGCCGAGTTCAGCGAGTATGAGAACTATGCCTTGATGCTTCAGCGTTCCGTTCAAGTAAGTGTCTTTCATCTGGCACTTTATTCTTTCTTTTTCATACTTAGAAATTTTCTAATAACTTTCGTTTTATTCAATTTCAGGCCATTCAGCATGCTCATTCCTTCTCAATTCAGTCTTTTGAGAACCGGGAGAAGTTGGCCGAGGTGAAGAGGGAGTTCTCTTCTCTTCAAAAGACCAATAAAGTCTTACAGTCAAAAATGAAGAAGTTGGAAGACCAAGCCGAGGCTGCAATCAAAGCCCAAACTGATGCTGAAGAAAAGGCAGAATCTACCGAGGCCATCAGGAAGGTCTCTGAGGCCCAAAAAAGAGAGGCTGAGGAAAAGATGGAACAGGCCCAAAAGGAGCTTCAAGAGGCCTTAGCCACGAAAGAGGCTGCAATCAAAGATGCCGACGAGAAGGCATACGCTCAAGGTATGGCCGATGTTACAGAGGCTTATGAACTTCAAGTGAGGCAGGCATGCAACAAGGGTTTCACCCTTAGTTGGATGTCACTTCTAAAGAAGCTTAATATCCCCGAGGACTCGCCCTTCAGAAATGCCGACCTCATTCCTCTTCCATTTCCTCCAGCCCCAACTCCAACTCTAGCTCAATCTGACAGTGGCTCTGAATCCGAGGAAGAGATTTTGGTGAGGAAGCCAAAGGATGCTGCTGGGGTTAAGTCCCCTCCTCAGAATGAGCAAGTCCTAAACTTGACTCAAGATGAGGAAGGTGATGAGATTCTCAAAGACGCTGCTCCTGAGAAGGCATCAGTCGACGTCACCATTGCGAATAAGGGTCTTGAGGAAACTTTGCAAGAAATTGATGTCGAGCTTGCGGCAGAAAAGGCGGCCGAGGTGGCTTCTCAACAGCCTTCTGAGGTCCAAACCCAACCTATTGCTGATGCTGAAGAATCTTAATTTCAATGTCTTTTCTTTTATACTTTGTTTTTGAAACAATGTAAGCTCTTTGTATGGCCTATGTGCTTTCTTTTTGTTGAATGCTAATACAACTTTCCTTTACTGAGTGCTTGTACCTTTGTCTTTTCTTGACTGCTTTTGCGTGATTCTTATACTTAGAATATTCTGCATATCTTTCATATACTCTTCCTTCTTTGTACAATCTTCTTGGGATGACACACCTCGGATAGACAAACTTCTTGGTTTAATTTAACTTGTAAATTACTACAAATTTCAACAAGTGTTTAAATAATAATCTGGGTTTAACTTCAACTTGTAAATTGTCTACAAATTTCAACAAGTGTTAAACAATGATTTCGTTTTAACTTAACTTATAAATTGTCCACAAATTTCAACAAGTGTTAAACAATGATTTCGGCTTAACTTCAACTTGTAAATTGCTACAAATTTCAACAAGTGTTAAGCAATGATTTCGGCTTAACTTAACTTGTAAATTGTCCACAAATTTCAACAAGTGTTAAGCAATAATTTCGGCTTAACTTAACTTGTAAATTGTCCACAAATTTCAACAAGTGTTAAACAATGATTTCGGTTTAATTTTAACTTGTAAATTGTCCACAAATTTCAACAAGTGTTAAACATATTCTTCTTCTCTCTACCCCCTAATGTGAACCAGAGTTCCACTTGGGTTCTCATTATGCATGTATTCTAGAAACAATGTCAAGTATCTTGAAAAGAGAAATGAATCTTTATTTATTTACTTCGGCAAATGGCAAAGGAACAAAGAAATTCTAATAATAGAAAAATTTCAAATTACAAGTGTTCCAAGCAACTCTTTGCCCTCATTATCTTCAAGCCGATATGCCCCATTACCTAGTACCGAGATGATTCTGTAGGGTCCTTCCCAATTTGGGCCAAGCTTGCCCTCTCTGGGATCCTTCTTGTTGCCGACGACTTTTCTTAGGACGAGGTCACCAATCTGAAATTCTCTTGGATTGACCTTTTTGTTATAAGCTTTTGCAAGTTGCTGCTGGTATGCTGCAAGCTGGATTGTAGCTTTCTCTCTTCTTTCTTTTAAAAGATCAAGATCTCGGGCTAACAGTATATCATTAGTCTCGTTTTCTACTCCCTGGGTTCTGATTCCTGGGATGCCGATCTCCAGTGGAATGACTGCTTCTGTGCCATAAGCCATGGTGAAGGGGGATTTCCCTGTTGATCTTCTCGGCGTAGTCCGATATGCCCAGAGTACATTGGGCAATTCGTCTACCCGCTTGCCTTTTGCTGCCTGCAGCCTCTTCTTTATCCCATCCAAAATTACTTTGTTGGATGCTTCTGCTTGTCCATTGCTTTGTGAAAAGCTTGGGGTTGAAAAGTAGTTCTTGATCTTGAACTTTGCACAGAAGTTCTTGATTAGTTTACTGTCAAATTGAGTTCTATTGTCTACAACAATTGCTCTTGGAATCCCAAATCTGGTGATAATGTTTTTCCAAATAAAGTTCTTCACGTCCACATCTCGGATCTTGGCAAGAGGTTCTGCTTCTATCCATTTTGTGAAGTAGTCCGTTGCCACCAGCAAGTACTTTCTGTGTCTAGTTGCTTGGGGTAATTGCCCAACGAGATCCATGCCCCATTGGGCAAATGGCCAAGGACTGGATACAGGGTTCAAGTCAGCAGTTGGCTGGTGTATCAAAGGTGCAAATCTTTGGCATTGTTCATACTTCTTCACGTAGGCTTCTGCATCTTTTTGCATGTAAGGCCACCAATACCCCTGGGTAATGGCCCTGTGAGCTAGTGATCTGTCCCCAGCGTGGCTTTCACAAATTCTTTCATGGATTTCATATAAAAAATCTTCAACCTGCAATGGGTGTACGCACCTTAAAAGGGGTCCAATGAAGGATCTTCTGTAGAGTGTCTCTCTGCTGTTAGACTGAATCTTGCCGACTTCAATCTGATCTTGTGTGCCTCCTTGCGGTCATCTATTAGCTTTTCTTCTTTTAGGAACGCAACAATTGCGTCCATCCAGCTTGGTCCCATGTCTACGCACATTGCTTCATGCTCTGTGATTTCTGGTTCAATGCTCGAGCCCGGCAGGTAGTCAATCATTACTGTCCTTGCTTTTCCAGGTTACACTGCACTAGCTAGGTTGGCCAACGTATCGGTGTGGCTGTTATCATCTCGGCTTACCTGAAGTAGTTAGCAATTCTAAAACAAGGCTGATAGTCTGATGACTTCCTTTGCGTAGGCCGACATTCGTTCATCTCGGGCTGCAAACTCGCCTGTTGTCTGGTTAATTATCAGTTGTGAATCACAAAAAACTATTACCTCATCTGCTTGCACTGCTGCTGCCAACTTCAGTCCTACAATGAGTGCTTCATACTCTGCTTCATTGTTTGAGGCCTTGAACCCTAAACGAATTGACTGTTCTAGTACCTGTCGATCTGGAGATATCAATACTACTCCTGCCCCTGCTCCTTGTCGGTTTGAACTCCCGTCAACGAACAGTCGAAAGGAGTCGCCGATGTAAATGCTGCAGGGTCTGAGTTTTTCTTCTTTCTTTTGTTCTTTCACCTTTGCTTGGGCTTCTCCTTGCTTGTCTGGACATCGTTTATCCTGGCTCAACGGAGCCCGATGTTCGATGGATTCTGGTGTGAACTCAGCCATGAAGTCGGCCAGAACCTGGCCTTTAATTGCTGTCCTTGGCCTGTACTCCAGGTCATACTGGCCTAGGGTGACTGCCCACATGGCTATTCTTCCTGTCAGGTCTCCTTGCTGTAGTAAGGACTTCAAGGGGAACTCTGTTAGCACCACAATTTTATGGGCCTGGAAGTAATGGTTCAACTTCTTTGAAGCCATTACTAAAGCTAGTGCCAATTTCTCTAAGGGTAGATACCTCGTTTCGGCATCGGCTAGGGTTTTGCTTACATAGTAAACAGCCCTTTGTTCCCCTTTCTCTTCTCGGATTAGTACTGCACTTGTCGCATGTTCTGAAACGGCTAAGTACAGGAACAGCTCCTCCCCAGGTTCTGGATTTGAAAGAACTGGAGCTGTGGTCAAGTACTTCTTCAGGTCGGCCAAAGCGGCTTCGCATTCTTCTATCCACAGGAAGTCTGTGGCTTTCTTCACCAAGTTGAAGAAAGGTCTGCACTTATCTGAGCTTCTGCTAATGAATCTATTCATGGCTACAGCCCTTCTAGTTAGCATCTGCACTTGTTTTGCCGACGTCGGGCTCTTCAACTCTAGGATGGCCTTGATTTGATCTGGGCTGGCCTCGATGTCCCTTTTAGTCACCAGGTATCCTAAAAACTTACCAGATCCAACTCCAAATGCACATTTTGATGCATTGAGTCGGAGCCGATATGTTTTAAGGATTTCAAAGACTGCTTTTAGATCGGTGAGATGACCCTCAGGCTCCTTGGTCTTAACGACCATGTCGTCAATGCAGACTTCTACTATTCGGCCAATCCGGTGTTCGAACATTTTGGTTACCAGCCTTTGGTAAGTTGCTCCTATATTTTTCAACCCGAAAGGCATTACTTTGTAACAGTACAAGCCTTTTGGGGTAATGAACGCGGTCTTCTCTTCATCTGGGGGGTACATGGCTATTTGGTGGTATCCCTTGTAGGTATCTGGGAAGCTCATTCTTCCATACCCTGAAGTGGCATCTACTAGCTGGTCAATCCTGGGTAGAGGAAAACTGTCTTTGGGACAGGCTTTGTTGAGGTTGGTGAAGTCTACACAGACCCTCCATTTTCCATTCCTCTTCTTCACCACCACTGTATTAGATAGTCATGTCGGGTAGTGAACTTCTCTAATGGCTCTGGTCTCTAGAAGTCTGTCTACTTCTTCCTCTACTGCTTCGACGTGTATCAAGGTTGGTCTTCTGGCTCGTTGAATTACAAGTTTGGCCATCCTGTCAACATTCAGTTTGTGGCAAGTGACCTCGGGGTCAATGCCAGGCATTTCGTAAGGTGTCCAAGCAAACACCTCAATATTTGCTCTCAAAAAAGCTTCCAATTCTTTTTCCTCTTCTTCGGCTAGGCCCGAGCTGAGAAGAAAGAAGCGTTCTTCATCCCCATCCTAGATGAGGATTTTCTTCAGTGCCTCTTCGCTCTTCTCGGCCGGTTCCTTGCCGACGTCTTCTAGGACTTCCACATCCTCATCTTTAATTTCTGCCTTTTCTGGCTTTCGTATGCTGTAGGTAAATTTCATTGCTGCCATGGAGCAATTCTTCGCCTGCAGCTGATCGCATCTGACTTCCTCTATCCCATGCTCTGTTAGGAATCGCAATAGTTGATGCAATATTGAGGGGACTGCCCCAATTGCATGCAACCATGGCCTTCCCAAGATGATGTTGTAAGGGGAGGGTGTGTCGATGATGGTGAATTCTGTCTTGATCTTTTTGGTGCCGGCCTGCACCTCTAAGCTTATTGTTCCCAGGGGCCATGTCGGCGTTCCATTAAACCCAACCATTGGGCCATTGGATTGTTCCATATCATCTGGGTGAAGGCCGAGCTCCTTGTAACATCGGACGTACATGATGTCACAAGAGCTGCCTTGGTCAATCAGGATGCGTTTCACTTGGCACTCCCCAACCTGGAGGGATACTACCAAAGCATCATTGTGCGGATGCTGGACCATCTCTAGGTCGGCTTCAGTAAAGGTTATCATTGGTCCCTAGCACTCTTCTGCTCGATGTCTTTTGTCCCCGACTTGGTAGACATGTTGTAGGTGTTTTACCTTCTGTGTCTCTCCTCGGATTTCGTTCTCGTTGACCTTTGAGTGGATTACGTTGTTATCCGAGGTCCTCCTGCCTGTGGCTGTTGTGCTGGGAGAGGTGGGGCTGCTGGTGCCTGAGGCAATCTTGCTCGTTCTTCCCTTGTCCTGGTCTCATCGACAAGGTCTCTCAAATGTCCTTGTCTGACCAGGTCTTCCAAATATGTTTTCAAGGCTCTACAACCCTGAGTTGTATGCCTATCTTGATTGTGGTAGACACAATGCCTGCCAATGTTTCTTCCTATGAACTCTCCTGGAGTCCTCTTTGGCGTTCTGAAATAGGGTTGGTTCCGAATTTGATCCAGGACTTTGGGAATTGGGATTCGGAACACAGTTGTTACTGCTTGTGTGGCCCTCAGTTCTGCCTATTGCCTGCTCGTTCCATTGTTACCTCGGCCTCGCTTTAGCGAGCCGTTTCCTTTCTCTTGTTTTATCTCCCTGGTTCCCGACGTGTCTTCTTCGGCTCTGGCGTACTTCTCGATTCTCGCCATAAGCTCCTCCATACTTTTTGGCAATGTCTTTGCTAAAGACTTTCGTAGTGGACAGTTGTCTTTCAAGCCGTTCTTGAAAGATACGACTGCCACCTCTTGATTACATTTGGGTATTCGATTGAACAGTTCATAGTATCTTTTTGCATAGGCCCTAAGGCCTTCATCCTTGCTGATCTTCAGAGCCATCAATGCGTCCACCCTTAATGGCTGCAGCTTGTTTGTCACAAACCTGGCCACAAACATCTCGACCAGGCCTTCCCAAGTCTTCATGTTTCCCTTCAGTAGTTTATGGAACCAATTTGATGCAATCTCCTCGAAGGATGAGGGGAACACTTTGCAGAGCAACAGCTCGTTCCCACTATACAATTCCACTGAGTTCAAATAGAGTCCAACGTGGAAGTTCGGGTCTGACTTACCATTGTATATTTGAAACCTCGGCATACTGAATCTCTTCGGCGCCTCAAACCTGTCTAATTCCATCGAGAATGGTGTCCTCGGCTTATCTGGGGAGGTTACCTCGGCGTAGGCATTCTGTTGCTTCCTCTTAAGGTAATCTCTTAAGTCTTCTTTGCTCCGCCCAGGAGCTTGGCTATCCTTTGACTTTAGTCTTTTCGGTATACTACTCTCGACCTTGTGGTGAGCCCTTTTCGACCCTTCTCCATGAGTTGTGTCGAAGCACAGTGCCTGTCCCTGAACATGCCGATGTCCTTTGGGGTCTGCCTCTTTTGTGCGATGCGTCCTCTGTGATTCTTCTCTTCTTGATTCTCTTCGTCCAACTTCCCTAGAAGGTCTGTGAGAGTATCTTTCGCTCCCATTGTGCTGAGGGGCTACGGGGATTGTTTTCTGCCATCCCTTCTAGGTATTGGCCACTGGAATCAGCGTGTCTTGCAACGGGTACGGTGGCTGCATGACGTTATTTTGCATCATGAAATTGACGACCGACTGTAGGTCTGCCAATTTGTTTGCCATCTCTTTTACCTCTTCGTCCCTCCGTAGGCACCTATCCTTCCAAACCTGGAGGTCGTCCTCATTGTAGTACCTGCTTTGATCAGGCTTCTTTGGTGCATCGCCAGTCTGGCCGACGTCTTTCGCTCTGTGATCCTGGTCACGAGTTTCTGCATTGCATTCGTCTTCTATGATATCAAGGTCAATAGGTCTCCCACTCCCAGCAGGAGTGTCGTCCCCAATCTTTTCCTTCTGTCCGTTACTGGCCATCTATTCTACTTTCTTTCCCACAGACAACGCCAAATTGTGTGGGTGGTTTTCTAACCACACTGCCCGCTTCGTAACCAGCTGGAGAGCACCAGCAGAATAGATGACACCTGGCTAACCTATAACAGAAAGAGAAGATTCCGGCAGTAGTTCGTCCACCCGGGGGCACTCCGACGATCAAGTCAGCATATCTCTCAAAGATAATCAATAGTGCTTAACTCACTAGACAGCGTACCTTAGACCCATGGGGGTGCCTCTCTTTTATAGTTACCTCAATTCTAATCCCAATAGAAACCTGACTTCTATGGATTCCTGTTCAGTACTTACTTTGGACTCCTCAAGAGATAAAGATCAACTTTCTAAGAGCTTTATCCTTATCTGGGCTAAGTCTCCTCTTTATTCTAGGACTCTTGTCCCTTATCCCTCATCTTATCTCGGATTCCGATGTCTTCGGAGATAATCTCGGCCTAGCCGAGTGACCTCGGCATAACGACTAGGATACGTGACACCTTGGCGGACACGTCGGCGTCACCTTACCACATATTGGTACTCAAAAATATATCGCCACATTTTCCTTTCACGTTAAGCAATTGGATTTGACGTAGCTGAGTTGTTTTATGACTGTTATTCATACATCCACCTCCACTATTGGGTTTCTTTACACTGTCATTTGCTTTTTGAAGTCTTGATTTCTTTGAGTTTAAAAAATGGGGAAAAAGAGGAAAGAGAAAGAATGAAAGGAAACAAATTTTGTGAGATTATTATTATTATTATTATTTTGATTTGGAAGGATTCGGGGGATATTTGCTGCCCTTAGGGACAGCAGTTACTGCTACACCTTTAGGCCCTACTTGTTTTCAGAGGTGGAATGGATGAGATTGATAATAAAGGAAGTTTTGATGATATTTGTTGGTTTAAAGAATGTTAAATTATTTTTATATAAAATAAATATAAAATAATAAAACAAATATAAAAATACAAAAACATTAAACATTAATATTTTTAAAAAAATGCCCAAGATGTAAAAAATTAAAAAAAAAATAAAAATAAAAATAAAATAAAAAATTTATAGAAAAAAATAAAACAAATAAAATAATGATTTTTGTTTAACAAAAAATATAAAAAATTAAATATTAATATTCAAAAAAAATGCCCGACATGTAAAAAATAAAATAAAAATAAAAAAATTTTAGTCCGCCGGATTATTTTTCTAATACCAAGTCTTGGAGGCCCAACCGAATCCCCTTGGGGAGGCCCATCTTAATTCGGAGTTCACTATCAATCCCCTCCATATCTCTCAAAACAAACACAATATTTATGGATCTCATCTCGCTGCCAATCCCACTCCTCCTTTTAACTCTCTAAACAAAGGGGCCTTAAACTGCCATGTTTTGGTCAGGCCATGACTTTTCCTCTTATTGTCTTTGTGTGAACCATTATGCTTTCCAAAGTTTGAAAAGCTATTTCCTGAAGGATCTGTGCTCTTTAATATAGTAGTTGTAAAAAAAGAATTGTGGGCAAAAATCTCTCACACGCAAGGTTGGAGTGAGGACTAAGGTATGTATAAGAAAATTTAACTTAATTTTAATACATAATAGAATTTGTATTTGTTCAATTCCACTCTCTTAATAGAATTTGTATTTGTTCAATTCCACTCTCTTAATAGAATTTATATTTGTTCAATTCATTTCTTAATGGGTTTGAATTTTGTTTTTTTATAAATAAATCTTTGGGTTTAGTTTGATTATTTGATTAAAAAAAGGTCAATTGATGGTGTTTGATTACAATTCTAAATTATAGATTGTTTGATTTTTTCAGCTTGATTAACTCAAAAAAAGTGAGATTACTTGTAATTTTTTTCAACTTAAGAATGTGCTTGAATTCATTTAAAATTAAGTAGAATAGGTTTGAATTTTCAATTTAGAAGCTAAATAGTATAATGATAGCAGAAACAAATGAGATAAAGAGAGATTATCTTTAATTAAATTCCATGTATATATAATAATTTATGAGAGGGAGATTTATGATTTGAGATTGGGCCGTGACGTTAGCCGGACAGATTTGGGCCGAGGTATTGGGCTCCAAGATCAGGCCGTGATATTGCTCGGTAATGGTAAAGCCCACATGGAACCGAGCTATATGATCTCGGTTCCGCGAAGGGCGGACAGGTGGAGGAACAGCCCAGATGAGGCTCCCCTCAGGCCGTGATATTGCTCGGTAATGGCAAAGCCCACGTGGAACCGAGCTATATGATCTCGGTTCCGCGAAGGGCGGACAGGTGGAGGAACAGCCCAGATGAGGCTTCTCGGCTCACGCGTTGCAAGGCTGTAATGCACGCACCTTAACCCGGTAGGAAGGCCGGCGCTTGGAGCTTGCCCGAGAAAGTTGTTAGCTAACCGGCACAACCAATCTCCGGCTCAGCTTCGCCGGAATACAGTTGAGCACGGCTGGAATTAGGCCCGGTAGTAGGAAACTATATCAACTGCATTTCGGCATGTTCAGTATGGCCGTTGATAGCCGAGATAATGTTGCCCGGCTGCCGTGCTCCCAGCAGAGTGGGCTGGCAGTTGGGTTAGGTGATGTATAGCAAGATTTGTGCTGACAGATGGGATAACAGAGCCACGTGTCGAGAGACCAATGGGAGTAGATTTGGGGCACAGAAGGGTATATAAGCATGTCTACGCCCCCCATACGGGACACAAGAACATTTTGTAAGGAAATTCTTACACTCAAACACTCCTCTCTCTCTCTCTCTCTCTCTCTATTCTAAGGTGTGCGCCAACTTGATTGTCGGAGGGTTTTTTCGACCACACACCGCCGGGTAGCTCACCGTTATTTGCTCGCAGGTGATCGGACAGAAACGGAGCTCAGAAGAAAGGAGTACGGGCTTGCCGGAATATTTGCTCCCCGTACAATTTAGTTGTCATTTTTTTTTTTTTAATATTAGCAAAGATATGTATCAATACTAACAATGAGTACACCATGAAAATGAAATCTTAAAATACCACCATAGTGTATTTGCTAATCATTTTTCACATTGGAGGAGGTTGTGCCTCTTTGAGTTGGTTCAGACCATGGTTGTTTTGTTGTGGTTATGCCTCTGATTAGGTTGCTTCAAACTATGATTGTTTTGTTTGGTTGTCAGGTGGCATGAGAGGTGTCAACACTCTTCATGGTTTTCTTGAAAATATTGTTGGCTTTAGAATTTCATTCTTATTATTTTATTTTTTTTATACAATTCCAAAAGTTTGTAGCCATGGTTAGAAACTATGAAGCATGGACACGCCAAAATGGAAGCCGTGGGGGTGTCGGATACGGGGATATGCTGGGGACACAGGGACACGCCGGAGACACGTACGGGACACGGCATCTGGTGTGTCCTCTTAATCTAATTTATTTTTTTACAGGGGATACGGCAGAGACACTGCAGGGACACACGTGTCCAAATCTAGACACACCATGGACACAACGACACAGTGAGAAGAGTAAAATGAAAGGGAAAACGAGTACAAACCTGGTCAGCGACGAACCAGAGCCCTTCGACTTCGACGATCCAGAGCCCCATTTGACTTCGACGAGCTCTCTCTCTCGCCTTTGCCTTCTCAGATATCTCTCTCTCTCTCTCTCGCTCCTTTGCCGACTCAGAGCTCTCTCTCTCTCGCCTTTTTTCTCTCCCTCGCGATCGCGATCCTCTCTCTCCCTCGCAATCGCGATCATCTCCCTCTCTCTTGCTTCTATCTTGCTTCTGTCTCCCTCTCCCTCTCCCTCTCCCTCGGTTCTCTCCCGTCTTTATCTTCTCGTCTTTTGATTCATCATATATAATATATATAACTATTATACATATTATAAGATAATATATACTTATACATATTAATAAATAAATAAAAATAAACACATGTATGTAAAATAAAAATAATAAATTAATTGGAACACATTATTTAAAAAATATAATAAATAAATAAAATAATTAATGTGTATTAAAACAAAAATATTTATAAAAAAAATTAAAAAATTTGCCGTGTCCCCTGTCGTGTCCGTGTCTCCATTTTTAGAAATTGCTGTGTCCCGTGTCCGTATCCGTATGCGTGTCCGTATCCGTGTCCGTGCTTCATAGGTTAGAACTCTATTTTTGTGTATATAACCTACTCTACTACACCACTATATCACTATGATATTGAATAAATGATGGGCGTGACAACCCAATACTACACGCACATAAGGCAAAGAAGATCTCAATCATATGCTATTAGTAAGTTTGTTGTCCCCTAGTACATGAGACTAACTAAGGATGTCATTTATATACTTTTTCAAACACAGATAGCATAGGATATCCATATGTAGAAAACATTTCCATGGAGTCACTACTACAATAATGGTTAAAAGTCACACTTTTAAGAATGAATTTAGATAAGATTCATGCTTAAAAGTAGCAAATCATGAGTACAAAACTCTAAAATTCTGCTCAAAGTGTGGTATGCTTTAGTCTGAATTTATGTTCAATGTTGAGAAGTATAGATAAGGAACATGAGGTTGCACCTGCCTTGCTCCATTCTACAGACTTCATGCACAAATTTTATAGCTTTCTTTTGTTTTATTTTAAAGCTATTAAATATATTTTATAGCTCTTTTTTTTTCTTTATTATTATTATTTTTTTCTTTATTTATTTTTTTTTTTTTTCAATTTGACAATTCTAATGGCTTCTATGAGTTGCGTTTGCATTGCTGAATATATCTATTGAATTGTGGTTTTAACTTTGCATACCTGAACATCATTTATAATTTTTAGATTAGATATCACTCTCTTGAAGAAAAAATAGCCTTTGGACCTAGTTGTTGGTTGTGGGATTATTTAAGAAGAAGTGGGGCTTCTGGTTTTTTGCTTCCACTTTCTAGTGGTGCTAATAGCCCATCTATTACTGCTGCATGTGCTTGTAGTAAAAGGTAAGTTTTTAGCCTAACAAATAATGGCAGTATTCTAGTACTGTACCAAATAATATTCTGCAAATCAACTCATAATTAATTAATTTAGGTACTTCATAGCACATGAATTTAGGTACTCATAGTGAGAATTGTATCTAAAACCCCCAAATGTTTCACCTCTTGATTCCATGATTGATGTGTGAAAAATAAAAAGCTGTTTGCTTCTTCAATTCTATACGATAATTATTCTTTGTACTGTGCATTTTAGGTGTTTAATTCTTTTTCTTTTGATATTTTTTTTTTAATAGAGAAACTATCTTGAATCTTGTTAATTGTGTGGGTAGGGTGGCGGGTTGGTTTGTTTGTTGATCTTTGCTTGTCTTCAAGACTTCAAGTGAGTAAAAGAAAAAAAGAAACATTGTGTTCCCTAATATCAAATCTTCAATTTCAAAATCATGCACACAGGTTAGTTGACTTTGAATGGTGTAAGGTGTGAAGACATGCTTGAAACTATTATGAAAGTGAATTTCCCCCCTCCCCCCCCCCCCCCCCTCCCTTTTGTCTTCTTTAAGTAGTGAAAAAATAAATCCTTGTGCAGGCACCAGAGATGGGATTACTGGTAGCAGATTTGGTATTATACCTTGAAATACCACCAGAGGTAATTTGTTCTATTATCATGTTTATTGGTGAAATTAGGGTAGGATAACTTTAAGATCTCATCCATGTTGTGAAGCTTTGCAATTTGAGTTAAAAAGCCTGCTTTTTGGATGGCTTGTTTAGTAATTGATGAAAAAGTTAGACTGTGTTGTGAATTGATATGTTTTGGAAGCCACATCAATATAATTTTCCAAGGTGTGGTAAAATAAAGGATGACCATTGATTTAGCTGTTAAGGTCATCTGTTTTAAGACTGATTTCAGCCTTATAACAAAGTATTAGTGAACTGAATGTCATGTTGAAAAACACTTGATTTGCCCATGAGTTGTTAAGTTTTTGTTGTATGATATGGTGTAAATTAAGAGATTTCCTCTGTGTGTATGTCCACCATTTAAAACTGTTGTCAGGGTAACTGAAAAGGTTAATTTGAAATTGCCAGAAAGTTGCTGAAAGAGGAGACTATGGCGGCGAGAGATATGAGCAGCTTGATGTTTCAACAAAAAGTTGCCCGTTCCTATCAGATGCTCCATGACACCTCATGGAAGGTAATAGCTATGTTTTTTCTATTTTTAATGCCAAAGGAAAATAGTCTGGTGTTGTTACTCTCACCAAAAAACTATTTTGTTCGACTCCTTATGATGCCATCCTGTGGGTGCCCCCTCAGATTTTATCATGATCTTTTTTGGTGACAAAAGAAAAAAGAACAAAAATTTTGAACAATTGCCATAAAAAACTGCGCCCAATTGATGAGTTCATAAGCTCAAGCACTTACAACCCCATTCACAAAAGGAATCCCAAATGGAAACTTTTATTAAGTTACTTACTCTTCATTTAAGGAAGTCTTAAAATTGTTGTATTTTGATTTCTATCCTTTAAATATTTTATTATTTGATCAATGTATAAAATAATGTATTTACTTTAAGTGTACAGTGTCAAAAGAAAAAGTATGAGAAGCACCATAATACAGCAGATGGCCGCATTAGAATATGGCTTGGAATAAGGCAAATTATGAATTCTACTGATCATTTACTAACTGACAGGAGGGACACTGTAAAAGAACTAAAAACTAGAATCCACATGGTAAGAAAACGCTCTCTTTATCTCTCTTGATATGCATATAGATCAATGTTTTTTTTAGATTTTGAATTCCATAGCCTGGTACTATACATATTAAAGCTTTCTTGAAATATAAATATACTCTTAAGTTCTATGAAAACTGTTTGGATCTGATGACCCAAAATGAATGTACACAATCAAACTTCCAGAGTACCTTATCATCCCTAGCAATACACAATCAAACTTTTATGTTGTTTACAGTGTGCTCATAGCAATTTCAGTGGTTGTGAATTTATCTATGGATGTGTCCCTGTACAGTTGATGAGATGTACCTAACTACTATACAACTATATCACTATGATATTGAATAAATGATGGGCATGACAACCCAATACTACACACACGAGGCAAAGATCTCAATCATATGTTATTAGTAAGTTTGTTGTCCCCTAGTGCATAGGACTAACTGAGGATGTCATTTATGTACTTTTACAAACATAGATAGCATAGGATATCCATATGTATAACTGAGCACTAAACTTTTCTTATGCTATTATTGCTTTGAATTAATTTTCATACTTAATTGCAGAGATTTTATATGCTCAATTGAGCACTAAACTTTTCTTATGTTATGATTGAATTTTTGAAGGCATATGATATGTGGTGTTCTCTGCAATTATGATGGACCTAGACTAGATTGCTACAAATTAGCAAGGTGGCAGTAGAGAGGTCATCAGGATTGCAGGTACCACATGTTTAGTTTTTGGACCATATGGATAATGATCATATGACTATGACTTTGGTTATGTTTGTGAATCTTAAATTTTGCTGAAAATAGAGGGAAAAAAGGTAAGTGTTAGAATTACGCCAATAGACACATCATAATTTCCTCCATTTTAGATTTACCAACTTACGATGACCACCGCCACTAAACCAATTTCCCTATGTTTCTCTCTCCTCTTTACATTTGTTGAATTATTTCTTTCCTCTCTTGTGAAAGAGCATAGAACTACCAGATCACAAAACCTTGTATCCCTTTCCCCATTTTTGTCTTGGTTTGAATTTTTGGATTAAGTCATTTTATGTTTTGGCAAATTTTTGTCTTTGATTTGGCAAATTTATCGATTTTCATGGACTGTGTTGTACATTAGGAACTTTGTTCTTCTTCTTCTTCAATAAAAAATGCAACTGAGTATGCATAGTAGTATTGTTGTGGTGCTGGTGCATGTTGGATATTTATGTGCTTAGCATTATTGTTGTTTTTTTCTTTTTCTTTTTCTTTTCTATAGTACTTATATGTTTAGAGTTCCGCTAATTTTAAAACCAAACCAGAAACTAATAGAACTCAAGCCAAAGTTAAAATAGGGCATCCAATCTTTAGCTACCCCTCTTTTTGGGTAATTTACCAAGAAAAAAAAAAGGGGGATAATGTTTTATGCTATTTGCATTTGCGTAACTCCTCTATTCATCATTCTGTTGATGTTGAATTTTGTGCAAGTAGCTCTGTTACATCGTGCTTCATTGCTTGCCTCCTCGTCTCAATTGCAGGGGAAGGATAAAATAGTTGAGGAGAGAAGGATAGCAATTTGCATCTTTGATGATGTTGCAGAGCAGTGTCACAAAGCAGCTCTGAAGTAAATATTCCTTTCAAAACATTTATGTAGATGTACTGATTGCTATTGTGGCCATTTATCCAATATAATTTTTCTACATGTGTTGAACAAATATTATGATACATATCTTCCTTTCCTTTTGGAAGCTTGCAATGACATGAACCCAGATGTCCGGTAGGTCTGCACAAACTACTCAATATTTGGTTTAATCCCTAAGTTTCTTTGCTGTTGATCACTTTTGAAACATGTTTATTTTCAGGCTGCTGTATATGGACTTGGCGTTTGTGTAGAACTTGGTGGTTCTGTTTTTGAACCTCTTGTTTTAGGTATAATCTGCTTCGACATTTTGGGAGTTGATTTCCTTCATATTTCCTTTGAATTGATAGTGTCTCTTTATACCTTGTTCAGAGGCTCTTTCAATGTTAAATGTTGTGATAAGGGACCCTAATGCCTTGCAACCTAAAAACATAATGGCATATGATAATCCTGTTTCTGCTATGGGAAAAATATGTCAGTTCCATCGTGAGAGTATAGATTCTGCTTAGGTAATACCTCTTTGTTTATTGTTCACAAGCCTATTCAAGCATAAATAATTCTGCAAAATGTGGATTCTTTGATTCTTTTGGTTCACCTTGAAACTTGAATATATTGCACAGAATGACTTTTAGTTATCTTAGGGTGTGTTGTGGGCTACCTTGCACCTTTTAAACGAACAAGGTCTTGACTCTTGATATGTGATTTGTTTGGCATTCATTAATCAGTATGTGTATCCTAAATATTTAATGAAATACTAGAGCTCTAAAATGGATTATTTATTTACTTGTGTTCCGATATACTTTGTGCAAGAAAACAAGATGATAAGTGATAATCAATTGGTAACTCGTGTACAATTTGCTTATGCTTTTTCTTTAGTGGATGCTTCTTTAATAGGGGGGATTTTTTTGTTTGTAGTGGCAGTTTCATTAATTGGTTCAGTTTCTTTTCCTTATTTGATGAAAACCAACATACTCATAGATGGACATTTCTCATAGTTCACATAGTTTTGTTTTTTTTTTGTTTAATTAATGACTTATGTGTGTCTGTATCTATATGGCCTAGATTTAGTAGCAAATTATATTTTTCTGTACAAACTTAATTGTTTGTTTGAAGATTCCTACTCATTTCCCTCTAGAAACATTGCAACAAAAGAGGTAACTTCATTTGAGGTATGAAAAAAAAGGTTTTGTTTTATATGGATTTTATTTGCATATACATTGAGACTATTGAGATTTTGAATTTTTGCTAATTTTTCATTATGATATGGGGCCATTAAATTATCTTATTAATTTTGAAAATGTTTTGTTTATGTTTTAAAATTTCTTGATCATTTCTTAATACTCAAGAAATATTTTTGACCCTGAGTCGTTGGTTTTTGTACTTATGTGAAGTTTCTTCTGTCATGCAGACAAGAAATGCAACAGGGTTAGTTGCTTCAGCTATTGCCACGGGTTTAGATACCTTAACATATACATTGGGCACCCTCGTCCCTGTGATAGGAGCAAGTGGATTTGCTACTGTTACAGCTACAACTGCAATAGGAACTATTGTCGGTAGTTTTAGATAATTTCTTAATAGTTGTCGATATGTTTAAAAAGTTAGATATGCATAGTTTTGGGTGGTTTAAACTTTTTGTACAGTTTAGAGCTTAAGGATATAGTTTTTGAATGTTTGGAATGTATAAACAATTGTTGAATATTTATAATTTATGGATATAGTTTTTTTTTTTTTTATGTTTCAAACAATATTTTGGTGGTTGATTGATGTTTTGTGATGCTTGTTTGTAATATTTGTTAGATTGTACAAAATTAGTCAAATAGAACTTGTTGAATTTAAAAATAAAAAAAAAAAGGGGGCATATTCTATGGCAGGCATAATAAGTCGTATTACATATTTTACAACGTGCAATCAGCGTCGTTATTTGTCTTACTAATTAATGGCGTGCAAAAGTAGTAGAAAAAGTAACGACAATGCACAAAATGTCGTTAAATAGTTACAATAGCATGTCGTAGAAAAAGTAACAATGATTTACAAAATTTGCCATTAAATAGTTTTTGATGGTATACGAAGCATGTCGTTGAAAGTGAATGGTTTTCCATGACTGGTTATAATATGACGTGCGCTGCATGTCGTAGAAGTGCGCATGCCGTAGAAACCATTTTTTGTTGTAGTGATGAAAAGAGTAGACAGAAAGTGAACAACCTTCACTAATTTAAACATATCTATTAAAATTTGGATGTGAGACCACCACCATTAGAAACTGAACTTCTAGGGTTTGAATTTAGGCTCAAGAATCACTTAAAACGGAGTATATATTTTTAATATATAAATAATGTATTTATATATATTTATATATTATTTAATATATAAATAATATATTTATTATATAATTTAAATAAAGATAAATGAGCCGAGCTCATGCGAGCTCGAGCTCGGCTCGTTTGAGCTTGTTCATGAATATATTTGCACCCCTAATAAAAAGTAACCTTACCTCCCTTTACAAAGAATTCAAATTTAATTACACTATCTCTATACACTTGTCTTCCCCATTCTCTCTCTAGCATGACTTTACTATCGGAGGGGCTTCCGACCAAACCTTGGTCAGGCAGTCTCACTGTTTGTTACTTGTGCAAGCCTTCATCTTTCGGAGCACGGCAATTCGTCCACAAAGCACACTCACTCTTTACATTGCGCAATTGAGGTCGCAAATTTGGCACCATATCCACCAGGTGGACCTACATGCTTGGAGGTTTATTGTGGGGGGGGTCGAATCCATCTCACATCAGTACGCTAGGAACTCTTAACTTACCTTATAAATGTGGCATACCTACGAATCTCTAAGATGCTTTTTTTAGTGAAGGAAGAACCAAAACATACTTACCCCGTGGTACAAAATGAACAATATTTCGGTGCGTGTTACAATAGTAGAGTGGTCCGCATACCTATAATATTTCGAGCTTAAATAACTTCTCAATAATGAACAGTAACATTTGTCAACCGTTTTAAAATATATTTAAATATCTTAATTACAAAATAATTTTTTTAAATTCTAGGTTCACTTCTAATGACCTACTAAGAGTAAGGGGGGTTTGGGAAGACAGGTATTTAGTTAAAAAGTTAAGTTTTCAATTTATTTATTTATTTTTTTACTTTTTTACACTTTTTTATAAAAAAATTAAAAAATTACTAAAAATATTAATTCTCAAACATAACCTAAATTAAAAGGAAAAAAAAAAAAGCAGTTGATAAACTCACCATCTATGAGAATTGGGTCTTGTTATGGTGTGCAACCCCTTAAGGTTGCACACCATATGCAACCAACACAAAAGGTGTAAGTGGAAGGTGTAAACATCAAACAGGACAATAAACACAAAAAATGTAAGTGTAAGATGTAAGTTGCACACTTAAGAAAAGTCCATGAGAATTTATATCACGTGCACTGTCAGTTCATTGTTACTAAGGATGATGATTGCATAACCTCACAGTAAACAGTTAATTTTCGTAATTCATTGTTAATAAGAATCCCCCCAAGCTCTTATGCACATTCCATCTAAAAATATTATGGTATTAGTAGCATAAAAATAAAATTTTACTGAAAAATTAATAACAAAATTTGAAGTGATGAATTATTTAAAAGTAATGGATAGTAATTTGCAAAATTATGGATTGTTTCTAAAATATTCTTAACTATTGTAGTTATAATTGCATCTAGAGAAATAATTTTTTTTTAAATTGAAATTGATCAAATTTTATTTTCAATTTGCTAAGTCAACATAAAATAAATTTGAATAAATTAATAATATTACTTATCTAGTGGGTTTTCAAAATTTAGAGTATTACATCTATTTCAATAACTATGATTTATATTGACTATAGAAACCATATGATATTACTCTAGAAGTACAATATTATCATTGTTGTAAAAAAAATATATATATAGTTGATTCACTCACTAATACAATATTATCAAATTGAATTTATCATCTAATAATTTAAATGATTTCCATACATAACACGGGTTAAAAAAATTAATAATTTTAGTATTTGTATACATATGGAATCAAATTTTGTTATTAAATTTTTTTTTAAATAGAAAAATGTTTGGAACCTTTTTTTTTGGGCCCTCAACTCCTTTGGATCTCAACCATTGATGTATATGTGAGATCCACTCATGTATGTGTGGGGTCCACACCATCAATAGTTGCGATCCAAAAGGGGTTATGGAGATCCCAAAAAAAGGGATCTTAATCATTATTGTTTTAAATATATATATATCTATATATATTTAGTTTTTTTAAAGTCTCAATTTTTTGAGTTCACCTTAAACCGGGTTGGCCCTGCATGTGGAGTTCCTTTATTTTGATCTACAATGTTTTTTTATTTTGGGCTTTGGTTCTGCTTTGCCATTGCTGGGCTAGTAACTCCGTTTGTGGACTTCTTGTTCTCAGCATTGCAACATTTCTTTTGGGTTTGAATGTTTTCAAATTAATCATTTCAATTTAAAAGAGTGTTTGCATATGCTGAGCTCATTTTGAGGCTGATCTTAGTAATTTAAATCATTCATTTTTTAAAATTCGTTGAGTAAAATAATTATGTAAAAAATTAACATAATTAGATATTTATGTTTGAATCATATTCATATTATAAAAAATAGATAGTTGTTTTAAAAATTATAATTATTATCCATTTTTTAAAAATAATGTGATTCAAATAGGAGAGAAGTGGGAAATGCAGGAGAAACCAACTGGCCCTTTTTTCTATTACAATATTTAATGGTTAAAGAAGTGTTTTTTGAAAAAAATTTGGGTGTAGGTAAGGTACTATGTGGCATGTCATATGGTGACTTCAACCAATTACAAACATTATGGCCTCTCATGTTATCTCCCAATCACCCAACACATAAATGTAATCTCCACTCTCTCAATCAATGAACGAAGAGAAAAGTACCATATGACACCTATCCTAAAATTTCTCGTGTTTTTTAATCTCTTACGGTCCAGAAAATAAGGTACATAAATATAGCAAACAAACCTGTTTAAATTTTTTATACAAGTGAAGTAAGGCTGCAATTTGGGCAAACTTAATTTGTGCAATTCAAGTTCAGTTAAATTTTTTTAGAATTTGTATAAAATATTTTTAAATTTGATGCACATTTTGGTAAAAATTTAGAAATTCAAACTAAATTTGAATGAGTTTGGGCAAAGACACTAGTAAATCGAAATCCAAATTATATAAAGAAAATGGTCTTTCTATGATTTTGAATTTCAAAATTCAAAATAATATGGTAAGCACACCTTCATCCCACTCTCACCTTTTTGGAAATAATATAAATCTAAAATTTTAAAAACTCAATCAAATTAAAAATTCAATACAATTCTCTTTTTAAAATACTCAATATTTGATTTTTTTTAGCCCAGCCAACTCCTCCCCAAATGTAATGATGCAATTGTTATTCTCTCTTTTTGCCAATAGTCCAAACTTATTTCAAGTTTGTTTGTTTGTATTTTTTTTATTTTTTTTTTTTTTGTAAATTTATATTGTGTGAGTATTTTTTTTTTTCTTTTCTCTATATGACTTTTTTTTTCCAATGTATTTTTTTTCCAACTAAATTGATAATAAATATATATCTATTAACTATCTTTGTTTTGGGAATTGATTTGATTTTTTTTTTGGTGGATGTTTGTGTATTTTTATATTGTCGTTATTATTTCTTTTGATATATGTGAATTGATAATATAGTTATGATTTTTTTTTAATTAAGAATAAAGCTTCTTATATTATTCTTTATGATTTGGCTATTTTTAAAATTTCTTAAACCAAATTTTCAAATTTTTTATTTGTAAAAAATTAAAAAAAATTAATTGACTTGCCCATCAATAAATATTTAAAATTATCAATAAATAAAATTTAAAATAACGAACACTATTCCGTAATTTATGGATTTTTTTTAAAAAAAAATAACACCCATATATGGAATGAGAAAACCTAAAATCACGATTTTTTTTTTCTTCATTTTTAACTCTTTAAAACTCTAACAGTACTTTTTTATTTTCACAACATTGTCTTTTTATATCTACAAAGATAAAAAACTAGATCGGAATTACATAATGGTTAGTGAAGGTGGTGAGCATGGCAACAATAGGGTGATGATTGAGACCCCCTCCAATCACTACCCCCTCCCCCCCCCCACAGACATGTGGCGGGTGGTGATTGGAGGAGAAGGAATAAATAAATAAATAAAAAGAAAAAGTAACCAATCAGGTGAAGAAGGGGTCAAGGAGGTGGGAAAAAAAGAGAGTCCAAGTCATTATTGGGCAACAATAAGGGTGATGATAAGCTCAGCCAGAGCATTGTGTGGGTGGATTTTGAAAAGGTGAATATCAAAATAATAGTAAATAGTTTGGATGATGAATTGATTTAGAAAACTAATGTGTGGTTGAGATTAAGTATGAATTTTACCATATAAAAATTGAATATGAATCATATATTGTTTTTTATATATAATTTTGGGTACTTTTGTATAACTATCAAAAATTATTGTAATCACACGTTACTTATCATTTGATATATTATTATTGTATTATCGTAATGAATTTTATTATTAATATCTATTATTAATGCAGCGGTGATACGTTACACGTCAAACAAAAATATGTTTTGTTATTATTGTTATTGATAATGTATTTTTTTATTTACCTTTTTACAATGCTCAAAAAATTAATTTACATTTATTGTTAGTTTTTGTAGATGAGAAGTCAAAAATAAATTTTAACCAAATTCAAGTTATAACTAATTTGAGATTGAAAAGGAAATTTCAAAAGAAATTATAATTATATATAATTTAAAAATATTTT
The DNA here is from genome assembly GCF_004153795.1 of Camellia sinensis. NCBI lineage: Eukaryota > Viridiplantae > Streptophyta > Magnoliopsida > Ericales > Theaceae > Camellia > Camellia sinensis. The sequence continues at coordinate 2,258,475 of NW_021026252.1, forward strand.
TAAAAAAAATATAAGGAAAAATTGGAACTATAAATTAAAATTATCAAACAACCTAATTCTATGAAAAAATTTAAATGAAAAATTGATCAAATTTGAATTTATAATTATTAAATATTTTTAATATTATAAGCCATTAATTTTTTATTCAGGTTTTAGTCTGTTTTGGTCTTAAATAGTTTTTCAGATATAAATATATCTCAATATCGATACAATGAATATTTGACATATTTTAAGAAGAGTAAATTAAATCGATAGCCCCATATTTTGTCTCTTGTGTCAATTTGGTCTCTGTAATTTCAATTAGTTTGATTTTTATCCTTAATTTTAGATTTTGTATTAATTTAGTTCAATTGATAATGCCGGTTAAGATTTTTGAAATAAAATAGTTATTGAGTTGGTTGAGATTAACTTATTGAGTTGAATAAATTTATAAATTTGTCTATAAAAGTATAACAAATGCTACTCATGTGTGTATTTTTAATAAAAAATAAAAAATAGCAATTATAACAATTGGACTAAATTGAGACAAAATTATAAATTTAGCGTCTATTTGGAAATATGGGTTGGGTTTTGGGCTATTTTAACCACAAAAAGACAAAATAAGTTTTTTAGCCTAACAAAAGAAAACATTACATCTAATCCATAAAGTATTATATTATTTCTCTCACAAAAAGTCAAAAAAAGTCAAAAAAATTCTTCTCAAACGAGACTTTTTAGCCCTCTCAAACGAAACTTTTTAGCCCCAGGCTAAAATAACCAAAAAGTCAAAAAACTAAAAAGCCAACTCACTTCTCAAACGAAGAAAATTGAACAAATTAAAATTACAAGAACAAAAATAACAAAAGAGTTAAAATATAGGGGTTACCAATGTAATTTATCATTTTAAGAGTAAATACACAATTTCTTAATTAGTTTTAGAATTGTTAATAAATATACCAAACAAATATGTACATATTTCCTATTTTTGTTATAATTTTTTTTAATATATTTACTAATTAAAAATTAAATAAATAGGTAGGTCTACTAACTCATGGTTTAGACATGAACTAGACTATTCTCTAAGGATTACGTTTAAATCAATAATTATTGGCAAAAAAAATCAACTTGTACTAAATTTTCTTGGCTACTTTTTAGTATTTAATCCAAAATTTGAACCCCCAAATTAACTCATATCAATCACGAACTGATAAATTATGATATAATTTAAATATAAAATTTAAATTTATTAGGATTAGAATATGACCTACAATTTAGGGTGGTTTTATCTTAAATAATTTTTTTATACACAAATATATATAACTATTCATTTAATTGTTTTAAACATAAATATATATATATATATTAAAACTATACTTCAAACTTTTTAATAAGTATGCATAAAATAAATCCATATTCCTTATTTTTATTATAAAAAAATATTTTCAAATATTTATTTACTAATTTAATAAATAGATAGGTCAAATGATTCATATAAATTAGGAACAGAACAAGACAATTTTTAATAATTAAGTGAATGACAAGTTAGCATAAATCGAATGTTAAACCCAATTTTAATATCACAAGTGAATCCTAATTCATTTTTGCGTAAATCTTATAACATAAGACAAATTATAATTTTAGACTTCACAAACATGAAAAAATTACTATATTGACAAATGTAATTTACCACTATCATACGATAAATTAAATTTACGATACTCATAAGACGAAATGCACTTATATTTTATTATAAATATAATTTTTGTGATTTATTTTTTAATTTTTACCATTGAAATTATGACATATGTTTGTTATTAAGAACTTAGAGCATACAATTAATGACATAAGAATAAAAAAAAATTCTATTATATGTAACTGTGATAAAAATAAATAAAATTTAATTAATTCTAAATCATTTTTATAAAATATTGTAGATAAATTTTTCAGGTTATTATTTAATTTTAAAAATTAATTTTTGATTATTTATTTATACCCGTGCATAGCACGAGTAATTATACTATTATATATATTATATAAGCAAAATGGGGTTTTAACCACAAAGGTTGTGGGAACTCTAAATTCTCAACATGAATTTTTAAAATTTTTATAATGTGAGGGTGATAGCACATGGGTTTTAACCACAAAAGTTGTACATAACACGGGTGGAACACTATTGGTTAACCCAACTACGAAAAAAACCCCTCTAATTATCCTTTAAATTTGAATGAAAAAAAAGAGTCAATGAAGTTAAAAGTTGTTAAAACCTACCACTACCACCTACTACCACCTACTCCACTACCACCTACTACTACCTACTCCACCTACTACACACCTACCTACTCTACTCTTCTATATATAGGAATCATTGTAAACATATTCAACATCAATCAATACTACATCAATTCTCTATACAATTCTCTATTTCTCTTTATACATTGAATTTTAACATGCTCTGATACCACTTGTTGGGGTCCTGGTTTGTGCCCTTTTCCTTGATTTTGTGCTTGAAGCATCTTGTGAAGCCATGAAAATGGTGCAAATTTGGTTAAGAGAGATGAGTTTTGAAGGATTTGATAGAGATTGCAGAGAGGAAGAGGAATCGCTAGAGAGAAACGCAAAGGGGCTAAGGCTTGAAGTGACTGTAGCAGACACTGGTGTTCGACGAAATGTCCCAGAGGGATTTTGGGTTTACTCCGACGAAGTGGTGAAGAAGAGTTAAGGTATGTGTAGAAAACCCCAGTGGACTAGGTTGAGGTCCGGCGAGCGGCTAAGGTGAGGTTGCCGCCCGCCGGGGAAGCGAAAATACTAGGTTCTAAACCTGCTCTGATACTACTTGTTGGGATCTGGGATCCCGCCCAAGACCTTATAGAAATTATTCCATGCAGAAAAACACACCCAATCTCAAAGAGACACAATATTTAACGTGATTCGGTCTCAATGCCTACGTCCACGGGAGAGTAGCCGGTTATCACTACAACAATAGAGATATTACAGAAAGATTACAATAGAGGAGGAGCTCACACTCTCCTCACTCACCCACTCACCCGTCTCCCTCGCTCACACCGAGGGAGACGGTCTCTCCGCCTCACATATCTCACTCTTTGTGGCTTGCTCTACTCTCTCTCACTGTTCTCCTCTCACCCATCTTCATTTATACACTTCAGAATGGTGGATGGAGGGGCTGGCCAACACATGGCCAGCTTGTGTCAACTTCTTCTTCACATGGCTAAAGGTTCTTCTTGCGTTGGCTTCCTAACATGGCCAGCTCATGTATGTTGGCTTTGCACATTGCCAACTCTTGCAGCACATGGAGAATCACCCCTCACATGGGGTGATGATATCCCACAAATCACCTCCTCAACCCATGTGAGGTGATCCACAACACACATTGCTGCTAATCTTGTCACGCCCAAATTCAACACAGTTTGCATCTTCTCACTGAGACGCTGCATCCCTTGAAAGCTAGAGATAATACACCAGAGATACAAGAGGAGATGGGAATCCTACATCCTCAACTCAACTCACACCACTCTCTGATTTGGAGAGAACCGCTGCTCCTATCTCCTACAGATCTCTTCCACGCTTCCTGTCTCGAATGTCTTCAACATAGTCTGCATCTCCTCACTGAGATGCTTGCACCCCCTGAAGCTAGAGATAATACACCAGAGATATAAGAGGAGGAGGGAATCCTACATCCTCAACTCAACTCACACCACTCTCTGATTTGGAGAGAGCCTCTGCTCCTATCTCCCACAGATCTCTTCCACGCTTCTGTCTCGGATGTCTATACCTGCTATGCTTGAACTTGCGCAACCAAGATATCCGACACCCCCTGATTGGATGTCCTGCACCCAACTGCTTCGATGCCAACACACTTTTCCGATATGCACCAACTTTGCAACTCCAACTGTGAGAAACTGTTCAAGAAAACCTTCTCTTCCAAAAAGCGACGCCGACGCCGATGCCTCAATGACTGCTGCGACCACCACCTCCATCCATCCATGTCTGTCGCGAAGTCTCCGCCATCACAAACTACTACTATAGTCAATGACTGGACATTAACGTGGCTTATCTTCCGTTGTCGCCTACTCGTGTATCTCAGATCTGAGATCTGCCGTTGTATATCTAAAGCGGTGCAACGTGTAGTCAAATTCTGATGATCTCACGTCTACCTCAAAGGACCGATCCACTACTGTCGCTTCTCCTTCATCACTGCTATTGTCTCGCTACAGTTCGATCCGCTGCCGTTGTGCCAGAAACCCACCTAATTACACACAACTTTCTTCCCAAAGAGTTATTCTAAACAACCCTAGATTTGTTGCCCCTATCCAATTCTTTGCCCGAAGTCGGAGAAGTCGAGTTCGAATCCATTTCTGAAGAGAGAACTTCCCCTCCGATCAGCTTATCTTCATCATCAGCATCAGCTTCATCTGCTTCTTCATAAGCACCCTCTCTCCCTGTTCACCAACAGAGGCAATGTCAGCCAAGAAAACAACTCCGGTGAAAACACAGTTGTTTGAGTCTCCCATCTTTTCCACCACACATTGTTTTCATTATCTTCCTCCCACTCTCTCCTACAATAATTCTTCTTATCATTTAAATAATCTATATCCTGTGCCCACCCAGACAAAAATCTATCATCTTATCATTTACTTTAGGGTAAATTACATTTACCTCCCCTGAAGTTTCTGACAAATACAGGGACCTTCCCTGTGGTTTTAATAATTACAGAAACCTACCCTACTTTATCTGACAATATCAAGATTCCCCCAATCCGTCAATTTTACACAAACGACGTTAATTACCTATACAAAATGACTATATTACCTGTTTGAAATCAAGCTTCTTTTTCATTATTAATAATATATAATATATATAATGTATATATTATATTTGTGTGTCATTAGTAGTCATCAGATGCCTTAGATAGTGCAATTTGCTTTAGTTAGTGCCATTTCCTTTCGGCTACTTTTAGTTTTATATGTTGTGCCTTTAATTATGATTGTTGCCTTTCATTATGTTGTCTAGTAGCCTTTTATTATATTGTCTTGCAAATGTTGTATAATCACTCCTATAAAATGGAGTCTCCCCGTAAGGATTAAGACAATTGAAAACAAAGAGCCTGTTTGCTCTGTCAATTATTCTCTCCATATTTATTTTTTCATTACCCTTTTATTTAAGGGCAAAAAGACGAAAATACACATTGATCTGGTCAGTTTTGTTAACCCCACTATATACAAAATGATTTTTTTTGTTCTCTCTGTTCTTGTATGCTTTATGTGCAAATAAAGGTCCAAGTTACATCTTCTGGGTTACAATGTTAATCTACACAGAAGTGTATATCTTGCTTCAATATCTGTATTCTTAACTCCCTTTTCAATCCCATCACCAACATCATCCTCCTCCACTACTGCCATCTCCCCCGCTACTGTCCACCACCGGCAAGAGTGGTGGCGACGAGTGGAACAAAGCTTGAGAGTCCGCCTGGCTCCCCGAAGACCTCTCCAGCAACAACTGACCCCTATGGAAGACCGACATCAACTTCTCCGACAACGGCAACCCTTCTGCCGCCACTCCTCTCTTCCGACATCGACGCCGAAATGAAGGTCTTTGGTGAGGACACACCACTGCCTCCCTCTATTTCTCCATCTACCCACAAGTCTTCTTCCACGCCCTCTCCTCCACCGACCGTCGCTCACTTTTCCTCTCCTCCTCCTCTTCCCCGTCTGAAACCCTAACCCTAGATCTATAGTTTTTAGAGCGATGGTAAGCAGTGATGGTAGCAACGTTGGGTTGCAATCTAGGTTGTGGCGGTTGGTTGCGATCTGGGTCGCAATCGGGAGAAGAAGAAGAAGAAGAGGAGGAGAAGAAAGATGAGGAGAGAAGAGGGGCGAATGGCTAGAGAAAGAAAGGGGGAGAAGGAGAGGAGGAGGCTGGAAATGGTGGTGGTTTCAGAGAGACCCAATTTTTGCACTAATCCAGTACCTTATTTTCTTTGGGAGATAATGGCTATGGTTTGATTTTGATTTCTATTGGGTTTGATTTTGCACTGATTTTTTTAGGGAGGTGGTATTGATGGTGGCTATCCAACTTCTCAACTGAGTAATTGTGGATTAAGGCTTCAGTTGAGTATGAATATTTACATCTTCACCTATTCAGTTTTTTGTTTTTGGAGGTTGTAGAGCTTTGCAGTGTTGGTGCTTTTTTTTTTTTCTTTTTTTTTTAAAAATTGGGAGGTGTTTCAGTGGTGAGTGTGTGCAGTGGTGGTGGTGGTTTGGGGGTTGCAGAGCTAGTAGAGCTTGGGGTTTGACTGGTGGCGTAGTTAAGCTAATAACAATGATGGCCATGTTATGGGTGTTGTGTTGCTGCTTTTACAGCAGTGATAGTTATGAGATTTTTTTTGCAGAGAAAGCAAAGGAAAGGGATAAAACTTAACGAGATTGGATTAGGTGTTGTGAGGTCTACAGTTTGGTATATATATAGATGGGTTCAAGATATTTGAGGGCATTATAAATATTTTAGTATTTATTTTTAATGACATCAGCAGCTTCTGTTAGTTGTGCAAACGAAAGTCAAAAAATAAGGGAATCTTGATATTATCAGATAAAGTATGGAAGGTTTCTGTAATTATTGAAACTAGAGGAAAAGTCTCTGTATTTGTCAGAAATCTCAAGGGAGGTAAGTGTAATTTACCCTTTATTATTTAATAATTCAATCAACGTGCAATAGTTGCTCCATGTAGCTATCCCTTGAGACAGTGAGAGTCAAAGATTCAAGGTTCAAGGTTTGAATTCGATAGAACGACTATAATTCTTTTGTTACAATCTAACTAACTAATCTCTTAATACCTTATCATATGACAAAAACATAAAAAGGAAGCTAATGAATAAAAGGGAAATTTAGCCAAAATCTTTCCATTGGACCCTTGTTTGGTGAAAATGATAGTCCAATTCATTTTGCTTTAAAAAAAAAAAAAAAACAAACAAACAAACACAAAAACACAACAAAACAAATCCAACACCCCCAAACAAAAGTTTGTTTTCTTTTCTGCAGACGGCCACCCACCGACCTCACTTCTTCGCCTCTTCCGCCGGTCTTTTCTTCTTGCCTCCGTCCTGGACGGCCCTTGATGGTGTTGCCTCCGTGTTTCCCACGCCACCGAGCACGTTCACTCCCCCCTGCTCCTCCACTGCAGCATATGGCGGACCTCCAAATTGGAACATCACGGTGGCCTTCCGCTTCAGCTCCTTATTTTCCACCTTTAGCACACTTATCTTTGCTCGCGCATCCTTATACATGCGCTGGAGCAGAGCCAGTTGGGTGTTTAACTGCTGCACCTCATTTGTCCTGCTCTGTAGCCGGTGCGACAAGTTTGTGACCGCAATCATAATCTCCACACATGACTTCAATGTATACTGATTTGCCTCAATATCCGATTGCACTGCTATTCTTTGCTCCACAGACCGCATCGGAAAGTTCAACGGAGCAAAACCAGAGGCGCTTGGTTGAGGTTCAAGGGCCACCGCACTGGTTATCTCTCTTGTGGACTCGTTAAGGTCTGGAAAGAGCGTGAGCAAACCACGGGAAGAAGAGGCCATTTTCTGGACAACCGAGTGTTACATAGTATCTCTCTCAGACAACGAAGAGTTTTTTAGAGATTTGTAGCAGGTTTTTGTCTTAGCCTCTACCTCAGCCTCAGCCTCCGTCTTGGTTAAATAGCCAAGGCAGACACGCGCATCGTGCGCCGCTCGGCGCTAGACGACAACATGGGCGCGCAAGCCAAGGTAGTCACGCGTATCGCCATAATGTCCGGCACACCTTTTGATAGATTGGGCACGCCTTTTGATGGCACGCCTTTTGAAAGCTTGGGCACACCTTTTGAGGGTGCGGCTTTTCCAACGGTCCGGCATGACCCCATAAACTGTCCCGACATTGATTCCGGTTAGCTTTTTCAACGGTCCGGCATGACCCCATAAACTGTCCCTACATTGATTCCGGTTAGCTTCTACATCGGTCTAGTGTGACCTCGTCAACTGTCCAGACATTATCTTCAACAACGGTCCGACACGACTATACAGTGTCTCCTATCCTCTTTTATTTTATGTACTAGTCTATTTTCTTATTTTGTTACTCTTTCCAAACTCAAGTTGATTTGTGTCTCTCCTCCTTGAGTTTGCGGGGGGCTGTTAAAACCTACCACTACCACCTACTACCACCTACTACCACCTACTCCACCTACTACACACCTATACCACTACCACCTACTACCACCTACTCCACCTACTACACACCTACCTACTCTACTCTACTATATATAAGAATCATTGTAAACATATTCAACATCAATCAATACTACATCAATTCTCTATACAATTCTCTATTTCTCTTTATACATTGAATTTTAACATGCTCTGATACCAATTGTTGGGGTCCTGGTTTGTGCCATTTTCCTTGATTTTGTGGTTGAAGCATCTTGTGAAGCCATGAAAATGATGCAAATTTGGTCAAGAGAGATGTGTTTTGAAGGATTTGATAGAGATTGCAGAGAGGAAGAGGAATCGCGAGAGAGAAACGCAAAGGGGCTAAGGCTTGAAGTGACTGTAGCAGACACTGGTGTTCGACGAAATGTCCTAGAGGGATTTTGGGTTTGCTCCGGCGAAGTGGTGAAGAAGAGTTAAGGTATGTGTAGAAAACTCCAGTGGACTAGGTTGAGGTCCGGCAGGCGGCTAAGGTGAGGTTGCCGCCCGCCGGGGAAGCAAAAATACTAGGTTCTAAACCTGCTCTGATACCACTTGTTGAGATCTGGGATCCCGCCCAATACCTTATAGAAATTATTCCATGCAGAAAAACACACCGATTCTCAAAGAGATACAATATTTAACGTGATTCGGCCTCAATGCCTACGTCCACGGGAGAGTAGCCGGTTATCACTATAACAATGAAGATATTACAGAAAGATAACAATAGATGAGGAGCTCACACTCTCCTCACTCACCCACTCACCCGTCTCCCTTACTCACACCGAGGGAGACGGTCTCTCCGCCTCACATATCTCACTCTCTGTGGCTTGCTCTGCTCTCTCTCACTATTCTCCTCTCACCCATCTTCATTTATTCACTTCAGAATGGTGGATGGAGGGGCTGGCCAACACATGGCCAGCTTGTGCCAACTCCTTCTTCACATGGCTAAAGGTTCTTCTTGCGTTGGCTTCCTAACATGGCCAGCTCATGTGTGTTGGCTTTGCACATTGCCAACTCTTGCAGCACATGGAGAATCACCCCTCACATGGGGTGATGATATCCCACAAATCACCTCCTCAACCCATGTAAGGTGATCCACAACACACATTGCTGCTAATCTTGTCACGCCCAAATTCAACACAGTTTGCATCTCCTCACTGAGACGCTGCATCCCTTGAAAGCTAGAGATAATACACTAGAGATACAAGAGGAGGAGGGAATCCTACATCATCAACTCAACTCACACCACTCTCTGATTTGGAGAGAACCGCTGCTCCTATCTCCTACAGATCTCTTCCACGCTTCCTATCTCGGATGTCTTCAGCATAGTCTGCATCTCCTCACTGAGATGCTTGCACCCCCTGAAGCTAGAGATAATACACCAGAGATATAAGAGGAGGAGGGAATCCTACATCCTCAACTCAACTCACACCACTCTCTGATTTGGAGAGAGCCTCTGCTCCTATCTCCCACAGATCTCTTCCACGCTTCTGTCTCGGATGTCTATACCTGCTATGCTTGAACTTGCGCAACCAAGATATCCGACACCCCCTGATTGGATGTCCTGCACCCAACTGCTTCGATGCCAACACACTTTTCCGATATGCACCAACTTTGCAACTCCAACTGTGAGAAACTGTTCAAGAAAACCTTCTCTTCCAAAAAGCGACGCCGACGCCGATGCCTCAATGACTGCTGCGACCACCACCTCCATCCATCCATGTCTGTCGCGAAGTCTCCGCCATCACAAACTACTACTATAGTCGATGACTGGACATCAACGTGGCTCATCTTCCGTTGTCGCCTACTCGTGTATCTCAGATCTGAGATCTGCCGTTGTATATCTAAAGCGGTGCGACGTGTAGTCAAATTCTGATGATCTCACGTCTACCTCAAAAGACCGATCCACTACTGTCGTTTCTCCTTCATCACTGCTATTGTCTCGCTATAGTTCGATCCACTGCCGTTGTGCCAGAAACCCACCTAATTACACACAACTTTCTGCCCAAAGAGTTATTCTAAACAACCCTAAATTTGTTGCCCCTATCCAATTCTTTGCCCGAAGTCGGAGAAGTCGAGTTCGAATCCATTTCTGAAGAGAGAACTTCCCCTCCGATCAGCTTATCTTCATCATCAGCATCAGCTTCATCTGCTTCTTCATAAGCACCCTCTCTCCCTGTTCACCAACAGAGGCAATATCGGCCAAGAAAACAACTCCGGTGAAAACACAGTTGTTTGAGTCTCCCACCTTTTCCACCACACATTGTTTTCATTATCTTCCTCTCACTCTCTCCTACAATAATTCTTCTTATCATTTAAATAATCTATATCCTGTGCCCACCCAGACAACAATCTATCATCTTACCATTTACTTTATTATTGGTAGGACAACCATTCTTCTTTTCTTTTTTCTTTTATTTATTTATTTATTTATTTCTTTATTTTTTTTATCTCCTTTTTGAAACCATCATCATCTCTCCCACCAAACCATCTTTCTTTTCTTTTCTTTTCTTTTTATTTATTTATTTCTTTTTTTGCTTCTACCACCGCCCACTCCATGATACCCATTTTTTTTTAATTATTATTATTATTACTCCGGGTTCCGTCCCTCTCATCAACTTTCTTTTATTTTCTATCTCTCTCTATATATATGTACATTCCAACCTCTTTTGATTTTTCAAAATTTTCTTTTATTTCATTCCACCAAAACCAAAAACAAAAAAAAAAAAAAGAAACACAAAAACACAACAAAACAAATCCAGCACCCACAAACAAAAGTTTGTTTTCTTTTCTGCAGACGGCCACCCACCAACCTCACTTCTTCACCTCTTCCGCTGGTCTTTTCTTCTTGCCTCCGTCCTGGACGGCCCTTGATGGTGTTGCCTCCGTGTTTCCCATGCCACCGAGCACGTTCACTCCCCCCTGCTCCTCCACTGCAGCATATGGCGGACCTCCAAATCGGAACATCACGGTGGCCTTCCGCTTCAGCTCCTTATTTTCCGCTTTTAGCACACTTATCTCTGCTCGCGCATCCTTATACATGCACTGGAGCAGAGCCAGTTGGGCATTTAACTGCTGCACCTCATTTGTACTACTCTGCAGCCGGTGCGACAAGTTTGAGACCGCAGTCATGGTCTCCACACATGACTTCAATGTATACTGATTGGCCTCAATATCCGATTGCACTGCCATTCTTTGCTCCACAGACCGCATCGGAAAGTTCAACGGAGCAAAACCAGAGGTGCTTGGTTGAGGTTCAAGGGCCACCGCACCGGTTATCTCTCTTGTGGACTCGTTAAGGTCTGGAAAGAGCGTGAGCAGACCACGGGAAGAAGAGGCCATTTTCTGGGCAACCGAGTGTTACAGAGTATCTCTCTCAGACAACGAAGAGTTTTTCAGAGGTTTTTAGCAGGTTTTTGTCTTAGCCTCTGCCTCAGCCTCAGCCTCAGCCTCCGTCTTGGTTAAATAGCCAAGGCAGACACGCGCATCGTGCCCCGCTCGGCACTAGACGACAACATGCGCGCGCAAGCCAAGGTAGTCACGCGCATCGCCATAATGTCCGGCACGCCTTTTGATAGATTGGGCATGCCTTTTGATGGCACGCCTTTTGAAAGCTTGGGCACACCTTTTGAGGGTGCGACTTTTCCAACGGTCCGACATGATCCCATAAACTGTCCCGACATTGATTCCGATTAGCTTCTCCAACGGTCCGGCATGACCCCATAAACTGTCCCGACATTGATTCCGGTTAGCTTTTTCAACGGTCCGGCATGACCCCATAAACTGTCCCGACATTGATTCCGGTTAGCTTCTACATCGGTCTAGTGTGACCTCGTCGACTGTCCAGACATTATCTTCAACAACGGTCTGACACGACCATACAGTGTCTCCTATCCTATTTTATTTTATGTATTAGTCTATTTTCTTATTTTGTTACTCTTTCCAAACTCACGTTGATTTGTGTCTCTCCTCCTTGAGTTTGCGGGGGGCTATTAAAACCTACCACTACCACCTACTACACACCTATACCACTACCACCTACTCCACCTACTACACACCTATACCACTACCACCTACTCCACTTACTACACATCCACCTACTCTACTCTTCTATATATAGGAATCATTGTAAACATATTGAACATCAATCAATACTACATCAATTCTCTATACAATTCTATATTTCTCTTTATACATTGAATTTTAACATGCTCTGATACCAATTGTTGGGGTCCTGGTTTGTGCCCTTTTCCTTGATTTTGTGGTTGAAGCATCTTGTGAAGCCATGAAAATGGTGCAAATTTGGTCAAGAGAGATGAGTTTTGAAGGATTTGATAGAGATTGCAGAGAGGAAGAGGAATCGCTAGAGAGAAACGCAAAAGGGCTAAGGCTTGAAGTGACTGTAGCAGACACTGGTGTTCGACGAAATGTCCCAAAGGAATTTTGGGTTTGCTCCGGCGAAATGGTGAAGAAGAGTTAAGGTATGTGTAGAAAACTCCAGTGGACTAGGTTGAGGTCCGGCGGGCGGCTAAGGTGAGGTTGCCGCCCACCGGGGAAGCGAAAATACTAGGTTCTAAACCTGCTCTGATACTACTTGTTGGGATCTGGGATCCCGCCCAAGACCTTATAGAAATTATTCCATGCAGAAAAATACACCCACTCTCAAAGAGATACAATATTTAATGTGATTCGGCCTCAATGCCTACGTCCACGGGAGAGTAGCCGGTTATCACTATAACAATGGAGATATTACAGAAAGATTACAATAGAGGAGGAGCTCACACTCTCCTCACTCACCCACTCACCCGTCTCCCTCGCTCACACCGAGGGAGACGGTCTCTCCGCCTCACATATCTCACTCTCTGTGGTTTGCTCTACTCTCTCTCACTGTTCTCCTCTCACCCATCTTCATTTATACACTTTAGAATGGTGGATGGAGGGGCTGGCCAGCACATGGCCAGCTTGTGTCAACTCCTTCTTCACATGGCTAAAGGTTCTTCTTGCGTTGGCTTCCTAACATGGCCAGCTCATGTATGTTGGCTTTGCACATTGCCAACTCTTGCAGCACATGGAGAATCACCCCTCACATGGGGTGATGATATCCCACAAATCACCTCCTCAACCCATGTGAGGTGATCCACAACACACATTGCTGCTAATCTTGTCACGTCCAAATTCAACACAGTTTGCATCTCCTCACTGAGACGCTGCATCCCTTGAAAGCTAGAGATAATACACTAGAGATACAAGAGGATGAGGGAATCCTACATCCTCAACTCAACTCACACCACTCTCTGATTTGGAGAGAACCGCTGCTCCTATCTCCTGCAGATCTCTTCCACGCTTCCTGTCTCGGATGTCTTCAGCATAGTCTGCATCTCCTCACTAAGATGCTTGCACCCCCTGAAGCTAGAGATAATACACCAGAGATATAAGAGGAGGAGGGAATCCTACATCGTCAACTCAACTTACACCACTCTCTGATTTGGAGAGAGCCTCTGCTCCTATCTCCCACAGATCTCTTCCACGCTTCTGTCTCGGATGTCTATACCTGCTATGCTTGAACTTGCGCAACCAAGATATCCGACACCCCCTGATTGGATGTCCTGCACCCAACTGCTTCGATGCCAACACACTTTTCCGATATGCACCAACTTTGCAACTCCAACTGTGAGAAACTGTTCAAGAAAACCTTCTCTTCCAAAAAGCGACGCCGACGCCGATGCCTCAATGACTGCTGTGACCACCACCTCTATCCATCCATGTCTGTCGCGAAGTCTCTGCCATCACAAACTACTACTATAGTCAATGACTGGACATCAACGTGGCTCATCTTCCGTTGTCGCCTACTCGTGTATCTCAGATCTGAGATCTGCCGTTGTATATCTAAAGCGGTGCGACGTGTAGTCAAATTCTGATGATCTCACGTCTACCTCAAAGGACCGATCCACTACTGTCGCTTCTCCTTCATCACTGCTATTGTCTCGCTACAGTTCGATCCGCTGCCGTTGTGCCAGAAACCCACCTAATTACACACAACTTTCTGCCCAAAGAGTTATTCTAAACAACCCTAAATTTGTTGCCCCTATCCAATTCTTTGCCCGAAGTCGGAGAAGTCGAGTTCGAATCCATTTCTGAAGAGAGAACTTCCCCTCCGATCAGCTTATCTTCATCATCAGCATCAGCTTCATCTGCTTCTTCATAAGCACCCTCTCTCTCTGTTCACCAACAGAGGCAATGTCGGCCAAGAAAACAACTCCGGTGAAAACACAGTTGTTTGAGTCTCCCACCTTTTCCACCACACATTGTTTTCATTATCTTCCTCCCACTCTCTCCTATAATAATTCTTCTTATCATTTAAATAATCTATATCCTGTGCCCACCCAGACAACAATCTATCATCTTACCATTTACTTTATTATTGGTAGGACAACCATTCTTCTTTTCTTTTTTCTTTTATTTATTTATTTCTTTATTTTTTTTTATCTCCTTTTTGAAACCATCATCATCTCTCCCACCAAACCATCTTTCTTTTCTTTCTTTTCTTTTCTTTTTATTTATTTATTTCTTTTTTTGCTTCTACCACCGCCCACTCCATGATACCCATTTTTTTTTTTAATTATTATTATTATTACTCCGGGTTCCGTCCCTCTCATCAACTTTATTTTATTTTCTATCTCTCTCTATATATATGTACATTCCAACCTCTTTTGATTTTTCAAAATTTTCTTTTATTTCATTCCACCAAAACCAAAAACAAAAAAAAAAAAACTAACACAAAAACACAACAAAACAAATTCAACACCCACAAACAAAAGTTTATTTTCTTTTCTGCAGACGGCCACCCACCGACCTCACTTCTTCGCCTCTTTCGCCGGTCTTTTCTTCTTGCCTCCGTCCTGGACGGCCCTTGACGGTGTTGCCTCTGTGTTTCCTACGCCACCGAGCACGTTCACCCCCCCTGCTCCTCCACTGCAGCATATGGCGGACCTTCAAATCGGAACATCACGGTGGCCTTCCGCTTCAGCTCCTTATTTTCCGCCTTTAGCACACTTATCTCTGCTCGCGCATCCTTATACATGCGCTGGAGCAGAGCCAGTTGGGCGTTTAACTGCTGCACCTCATTTGTCCTACTCTGCAGCCGGTGCGACAAGTTTGTGACTGTAGTCATGGTCTCCACACATGACTTCAATGTATACTGATTGGCCTCAATATCCGATTGCACTGCTATTCTTTGCTACACAGACCGCATCGGAAAGTTCAACGGAGCAAAACCAGAGGCGCTTGGTTGAGGTTCAAGGGCCACCGCACCGGTTATCTCTCTTGTGGACTCGTTAAGGTCTGGAAAGAACGTGAGCAGACCACGGGAAGAAGAGGCCATTTTCTGGCCAACCGAGTGTTACAGAGTATCTCTCTCAGACAACGAAGAGTTTTTCAGAGGTTTTTAGCAGGTTTTTGTCTTAACCTCTGCCTCAGCCTCAGCCTCCATCTTGGTTAAATAGCCAAGGCAGACACGCGCATCGTGCGCCGCTCGGCGCTAGACGACAACATGGGCGCGCAAGCCAAGGTAGTCACGCGCATCGCCATAATGTCCGGCACACTTTTTGATGGATTGGGCACGCCTTTTGATGGCACGCCTTTTGAAAGCTTGGGCACACCTTTTGAGGGTGCGGCTTTTCCAACGGTCCGACATGACCCCATAAACTGTCCCGACATTGATTCCGGTTAGCTTCTCCAACGGTCCGGCATGACCCCATAAACTGTCCCGACATTGATTTCGGTTAGCTTTTTCAACGGCTCGGCATGACCCCATAAACTTTCCCGACATTGATTCCGGTTAGCTTCTACATCGGTTTAGTGTGACCTCGTCAACTGTCCAGACATTATCTTCAACAACGGTCTGACACGACCATACAGTGTCTCCTATCCTCTTTTATTTTATGTATTAGTCTATTTTCTTATTTTTTTACTCTTTCCAAACTCAAGTTGATTTGTGTCTCTCCTCCTTGAGTTTGCGGGGGCTGTTAAAACCTACCACTACCACCTACTACCACCTACTCCACCTACTACACACCTACCTACTTTACTCTTCTATATATAGGAATCATTGTAAACATATTCTACATCAATCAATACTACATCAATTCTCTATACAATTCTCTATTTCTCTTTATACATTGAATTTTAATAAAAGTAAGGGTGATTGCATAATAAATGTACTTTAAATAAGAGTTGTTATAGTCAACAAATAGGAGATGAAAATTAGAGAGATGTTGATTGGTGAAGGGTGGAGACTTGACAAATGTTATGAGGAAAAGTAATATCATACTATTCTTAGAAATGGATAGTTGACAAATTTATATATCAACGTATAAGATAGTCGTATGTACAATCATTTGACAGGAAAATCATATACAAATTTTTTTCACAATAATTTTTTTTAAATCACAAAATCCCGTGCATAACACAGATAATATGCTAGTATATTAAATATACATATAAATTATTAGTCACTGGTTGATATTAAAGTAATTTAAATTCTATATCACAATAGCGACACATTGATTCTTCAATTCTTATCTCTTTTACATTATATAAATTATTTATTTTGATATTATTAATAATTTTATTTAAAAAATGTAACTAAAGTCTGATTTTAATAAATTAATTAATTTAGTTGCATCCCCCAACACAAACTCAAATTTATGTGCAATTCAGACCTAACTCGAATTGGACTCAAGTACACAATTTTGAATTATAATTCAGAATTGAATGAATTTAGACAGCTCACAACATAACTGGAGTTGGACTTAAACAACCTCTCAACATATTCTAGTATAAAGTAGCATAAAGAAGCAATACCCATTTTGTATAAACTAAAAAATGAAGCATACAACAGGAACACCCCCATTTCTCACATGGATGGGTACTAAAAGATGAAGCCGGCTAGGTAGTGTCATTAATGTATCTAATTTTTAATGTCAAATTTACCTTCTATCTGCTTCAGTTTTTTTCACCCACTCAACTTTTTTTCGCTCAACTGCATTAGTTTTACAAATTTTATTACAGCGAGTACAACAGCCCTAAAGTATATATAATATCATCTTTGCCTGATGTTTGCAAGGACAAAGACAAACCCAATAAAGAGGACAACACCAGCAACAGGCAACACAAACCAATTCAATCTATCAGGGAGGAGGATTCCAGTCATCACCAAGAACCCAAATGCGGCAGAAAACATGCCAGTGTGCTCACCAATGCTTGCAGCGGTTGGGTATGCATTGCGCAACAACATCCCAATCATGGTGAAAGCGAAACCAATCAGCATGGCAGCCCCAATAACATGAAACCTCATTGAAGAAGACAATGGCGATGTTGATGTTGATGTTGATGGTGATGCTGATGTTGATGTTGATGGAGCCTGGAAGTGGCAAATCACCATTAACAGTAATGCTTGGAAAGTGAGTCTAAGGAAAGTCCATCCCAGATCCAACGCTTGAGTTCTTGTCTCCATCCTCCCTATGTTGTCCTGATGGCCTCTTGGCAGCAGCTCTTCACCATCTTCAATATCACTAGTCCCAGATTGCTGTCATGAAGGATATGGTCATGCGTATATTAGAAACCAAATGATCATGACAAATCACAAATAGAGGTTTTAATATAAAATCAATGTAACAGGTATGCCGATCCAATCTCGTCCAAATCACTTATTCATTTATGATTTCGATTTCAAAAATAGTTGAATCAAACTTAACCATGATATATTTGTTTATTATTCTTTACGTATTTCGGTTTGTAAAAACAAAATTGTAGAGGAGGCTACCAAGATTCAAATATCAATTTTGTGTATGGAATTGCAATATACTCAGAATTTTTATCATATGTGCAGTCCAAACACCAATTGAGAGGCTGTTTGAGAACAATTTTAAAAAGTCAATTTTTGTTATTTTTTTTTTATTTATTTTTAAAGTTACTAAATTTTTTGTTATCAGTTAAAAAAAGGCTAACGTGACACAAAAAGTAATTCTTTTTAACAACTTCTTTAAAAAATTAATTTTTTAACTTTTAAAAATATCAAAAAATAAAAAAATCAACTCCCAAAACCATACATTTTAATTCTGAATAAATTTGAGCGAATAGTTTTATTGATAGAATTGACATAGGTTGAATCAACTTAACAATGTTGTTTATTATTGATATGTTTTCTATTATAAAACATAGGAAAAATTAGAATAATAACTCCAAAATTTTTAATTCAACAACAAATTGACCACTAAAATTTTAATTTCAACATTATTGACGTTGACCTTACTTTCTATCCACTCCTTTTTACCTTACGTATAATCAAGAAAACAGTCTGCAACACGTGGCACACCCTTACAACTTGAAGTAAATTTCAATTTTTTTTTTTTTTTTTGGGATCAAATTCCAACTTGATTATTACAATCATCCTGTACTAATCATCTATCACATGAAAACCACACATATCAAGGTTATCGTACACTTGACCACCCTTAAAAAAGAAAAATGCCTTAGACCCCCACTAAAACCGACCCCCAGTGACCCCCAATGCCACGTGGCATTGGGTGATTGGAAGGAAAAGAAAAAAAAAAAAAAAAAAAATTTTTTTTGCTTACTGGGGGTGCTGGGGGTGCCCCCCACTGGGGGTCCCTAGCACCACTGCTTAAAAAAATGGAAAATTTATCAATAAATCCCATTTCACAAACTATTAAACCAATTAGTCCCAATTTTATTCTTTTGTTCGGATAAGTCCTATCAGTGGGGAAGTTTATTTCTTGTTAATCCTATTTTTCATATTTAGTGTAACTATGTGGACAGTTTTACCCATTATTATTTTGTTTCCATATACTGTTGGGGCCATCAATGTGATCCCTCACTTCACCATCACTTCACTATCTCCCACATTATAACTCTTCCTCCCTTCTGTCTGCAACTCACCCGCGCTTTTCGTTCCCTCCAAACCCTTCCACACAACAAAAAAGAGTAAAATCGAACTCCTTCCGACTCACCATCAACAACGACAAAGCAACGAACACGAACGCGAAGTTCCACAACAGATCCAGAATCACGATCGGCTTCGAGTACGCCCAATCGCTCTGCTTCTCTTCGATCTGCTCCGCCGTCGCCTCTCTTACCCTCAACTTCGGCTCGCGCATCATTCTCCGACTACCGCGGAAGCTCGGCGGGCGGCGCACGAACCGGCAGCTCAGGAAGATCTGATGGGTTAGCAATGGCGTCGCATCGATTAGCCATTGTGTGTGTGTGTGTCTGCCCCTCGTAATGTATATGTGTATCTGTGTGTGTATGTGTGTGTGTGTATGTATCTGTGTGTGTGTGTATCTGTGTGTGTGTGTATCTCTCTGTGTGTGTGTGTGTGTGTGTGTGTGTGTGTGTATGTATCTGTGTATTTGTGAGCAACGGTTAGATGAGGGTAATTACGTCCCTCACAATTAAATGGGACTAAACAGTTTACTAGAATAAAAATGGGACCAATTGATTCATAAGTTTACATTTTGAAATTTATTGATAAATCTCCCTAAAAAAAAACCCTATTGGCTGGTTCGGGACAGCATCACGTAGATGTGAATGTAATTGATAAAAAAAAGTAAAATTCAGTATTTTGTGTAGAATAATTAGAAATATGAGAGAATATAAGAGTTTGTGATTGTCTACAACATGATCATGCAGTGCCTCAAAACCAACTAATAATTTTTTCTCTTTTAAAAGTGGCCTATGCTTGATTTGACAACTCGGCTAAAAATCTTTTTATTTTTTCAACTTTTTGATTTTTTAAATTACATCACATTTTTAACATTTTTTTCAAAAAAAAATAAAAAAATAAAAAAGTCAAAAATTTAACTTATTTCAATTACATCACTCTTTATTTTTTACATGTCTTTTTATAATAAATAAAAAAATTAACTTATTTAATATTTTCAAAACAACCCAACAGACTCATCTAAGACTCCTCTCCATCATTTTTCTTTCCTTTTTCCTCCAACACCACTATAGTTACAAAAATCATAAAAATCAAGGCTCACATTAAGATCAAGACTCAATGATGATTCTTGAATCAAGCAACTCAAGCAAGACCCAACATAATTTTCAAAGAGTTAACCACCTGAACACTATGCAGAGTCTTCATCAACAAAGACCCCACATATTAGTCTGTTTCCATGACCCATAACACTTTGTAGCAGAAAATACACATAATAATCAAAACCCATTATATAAAATCTCAATAATTTAAGTGAAGCAAATCGATTTCTATATTTCGATTTTGACCCGATTATATACTCTCAATGGTTCGATCATAATTTCAATTTTTGTGAAACTTAGGAACTGCTTCGATCCTTAATTTACTTTGAAATTGGATTAATCTGACTCACACACTCACAAGCTTACATAAAAAACGTGTATTGACTCATCTAAAATCGTGACCTCTACTTGGCCCAATGGAAATTTATGATTTGTTAAATATATATTTTCAAATGTGTGAACATAATTGAATTATAACTAAATATGACAATGAGTTAGTGGCAATAAAGGGCTGTGGAAGGTCTCTTACCAGACACTGGTTCTGCTCGGCGGCGGTGGTTGGTGGTTGTTCTGCAGTAAGTTCGGCATTTCGCAAAAAATATGAGGCGGCTGAGGGAGTATCCAAAGATTGGCCATTTGGGTTTGGTGGGTATAGACCTAGAGAAGACGACAAGTCTCCTGATTCTGGTAAACATTCATCATGGATCTGCTGGATGGTTAGGTTATTAGCATGATTATCTGGTTTAGCAGCCAACGAGATCGGAAACATTGAAGAGAATAAACACATACTAACAAGGATGCAAGACAAATCCATCAATTGAATTTTTTGTATACCCAAATGAGAACAAAGAACAGCCAACACAGAGAGACTTGGGGCTTGTTTTGTATGGAATTGAAGTGCGGTGCTTCTTCAGTTCTTTTTTATAAGGGCAAATTACATATACACCCCTCGAGGTTTGGCTAAATTACAAATACCCCTGAGATTTGAGAAATTACGAATTTCCCCCTGAATGCTATATTTACATAAGAAATTAGGGGGTAATTTGTTATGAAATATAAACCTCAGGGGGTAAATTGTTATGAAAATACAAACCTCAAGGGGCGGGATGTAATTTCCGAAACCTCAGGGGGTATCTGTAATTTTACCAAATCTCGAGGGGTGTATATGTAATTTGCCCTTTTTATAAAGATGAGAAAAAAAAAATTAAAAGTAATAAATTAGGTATTTTAAACATATATATATATATATATGTGGGTTTGATTTCCCTTCCTTTGCGTGTATATTCCGAAGGGAGGAAAAAAACAGAAAAAGACAAAACAGTGGCCAGAAGAAAACAATTTAATGCTAAGTTTAGAGATGCTCTTTTAGAGCTCTAAAGCAATTTTCGTGCTGGTGTTGGTGTTGGTGTTAATATTTGGGGGTTGTTTGGTAATATTTTCTTAGTTGATTTTTTGGTTTTCTTTATTTTTTTAATCTGGGATTTTTTTTTTGTTTGTTTGATTTTTTTATTTGGCCTTTTTAGCTTTTGGCATTAGAATGAAAAAATTATCCCCCACTTGAAAATGATGCTTTTTTATTTTTGATTTGTATATGGGTTAGTATGATAATTTTGTAACTTTTTTTTATCTTTTTGTGATTATTTAGTCCAAATGGTCTGCCAAACCAGGCTTAGAGATGCTGATTGTGAACTGGGGCAGTTTGGGCACAAAGATAAAAGAAAAATAAATTTGTAGTTTTTATTTGTTTTGTTTGGTTACAAATATAGTGTTATGGAAATTTATTTTTGTAAATGAGCGGTATTACATGCACTCATTAGTGTACTAACTAGTGTATTAATATTAGTCATTATATTATTATTAACCCTACTCATTATACAAATTATAAATATTAAAAATATTTAAATTATGTCATATCATCAATTGATACATTAATTAGTGTACTAATTAATGCATATAACATAAATTTTTATAAATGGGTGAAAAAGTAATTGTAAATTTATTGTTAATCTCAATAAACTATAAATTTAACATGAGAGATCAATGTAATTTTAGAAACTATAACAGATTGTTGTATTTATGAGATACCTCAGGTGAGGTGTATGTAATATGAGATACCTCAGGAGAGGTGTATGTAATTAACTCATATTAATAAGCAACACCTTTACTTTGTATTTAACTTTTCCTCTAAAAAAGAAAAAAAGAAAAAGAAAAAGAAGAGGCTGTTTCACTAAAATAATTGAGGAACTCCACAAGTTGTTAGAGATTTAACCGACTTTCATAATTAATTGCGTAATATTTATTTATTTATTTTTTTTGTTACAGGAAAATCCTCTCTACCCTCCCGCAGGTTCAAGGCAGCGGCCCTTGCAGAGATCATCAAGGTGTCCTGTTAGCCGTTCCGAGCGAAGAGACTATAACCTGGGAACTTGTCCTGACCTCCCAAGACAAGCTCCGCTTAAGTTAGGACTCGCACAGCGAGGGAGCATTGAACCCACACCAAGTGCTGACTAGACAACTTAAGATCCAACCTCCTAACCAACAGTGCTTCGCCCAAAAGATTGGTCCAAGGGAGGAATTGAACTTGTGACATTGGGGCTTAAACCCCAAAAACCTGTGAACTTGTGACCTTGAGCATTGCGTAATATTTATTATTATGTTTTGATCAACAAAAGAATACAGAATTAAAAAATAAAAAATTATTGATTATATGGAATGAGAACAAAGTAGGGATGGGCGCGGATCGGTTGCGGTTACAGAATCTCTAACTCGTCATCCGTCCGTCAGATTGACGGATTGAAAAAAAAAATTAATCTGCATCCGTCCGTCAATCCGACGGATGTGGATTGGACAGATTGACACGGATTGGCAGATGGAGACAGATCAGTTTAGCGGTTTAAAATTTTATAAATTTTTAACATAATTCAACTTGTGCACTTCCTAAAATATATATATATATATATATTAAAATCACTACAGACCTCATTTAAAGAAAGAAAAGTTGAAATTTTAGAATATTGCAATTATTGCATACCTCATCCACATATTACAATTACAGCAGGTCTCATCCACATAAAATATTATAATTTGTGATTCTTAAAACATAAAAACAATTCAAATCACCAAAATCATGAACAGAGTAGTAGTAGAGATTGTATGTCTCTGTATTGTTACATCTATATCTGTTTTTGAAAACAAAAACCAACTAGCATATATCATCTTTTTTATTTATTATTTTTAGAGTTAGATTTAAAAATCAAAAAACATAAATAAATAATTCATTTACTTTTTTGAATTCAAAAAGTATATTCAAGTTGAAAACTCTTTTTCAACAGAATATTTAAACTATTTGTCAATTGAAAATGCAATTAGAATATCTAAACGAATTGAAAATATAAAGTCTTATAAATTACTATGGGTGCTTGCGGTTTGGCGATTAGGTTGTGGCCAAAGGAACCTCAAATCCGTCATCCGTCCAAAACTAGGCGGATTGAAAAAAATCAATCTGCAACTGTCTGCTTGTTATCACACATCCGTCTAAAATGCGGTGGATCGGTTCGGTTCGATCGGTTTGGACGGATCAGAATATCCGTTGCTCACTCCTATTTGCTATTGTGTAGCTCAAACTATTTAAAGTGAAGCCAAAGGACTTGGTCTATGTTATTTATTTATTTTTTGTTTTTTAAATTAAAATACTCTGTATCTGTTAAAAGAGCATAATCTTTAGGAACCTCATGAATTCGAAGTCCTCAATTCTAGCAGCTTATCTCTTGCATCTTTTTAGAAATTTTGTGATATTTACCAAGTGATGGGGGTGTTGTAACTATTCTAGGTCAAACGTTAATATCCTCCCCCATAGGTAGAAAACTATATGAATTATGTTTTTTTTACATGTACCAAAAAATAAAGTATTTTTTATCTTTAAAAAGTATTTTTTTGTTGTTGTGTATTTAAATTAGTATCAGAGTTTGGTTATCAGTTTTGTCAATAAAATTTTATTAGATAGAGTTTTTTACGAATTTATAATACTTATGAGCTTATATTTTATTTTTGTAATTATTTTAGGGACTAAATAAATTTAAATTAAATACTTTAGGGACTTAATAGATTCAATTGATAGTTTAGGAACTAAATAAATTTTAATTTACATGTATCAAAAAATAAAGAATTTTTTTTCTTTAGAAAGTCTCTTTTTTTTTGTGTTTAAATTAATATTAGAGTATGGTTCTCAGTAAATTTTATTAGATAGTCTTTTACGAATTTATAATACTTATGTGCTTATATTTTATTTTTGTAATATTTTCAAAGACTAAATAAATTTGAATTAAATACTATAGGAATTTAATAGATTTAATTGATAGTTGAGGGATTAAATAAATTTTAATTTATATACTTTAAGACTAAGACCCCGTTTAGTGGAGCTGTGGAAAAGTGATTATAGATTATAGCTTAACATATCATAATTTATAGCTGTGAACATAAGCTGTTAATCTATTTGGTGCAGTTGTAGGATTATAGATTTAAACAGCAGAGTAGTGTTTGGTTGATAATTTGTAAAATATCTTTTTATTGTATAATTATCCCTTTTGCCCTTATATGATATAAAAATGATAATTTTGTCATTTTTTTTTCAATTTTAATTTAAAAAAATTATTTCATTAATAAAAGTTAATATAATTAGTATTAATTAGTATCAATTAATATAAAAATTGATACATTTGATAAAAATATAATGAAGTATTATTGTAACAATTTTTTTCATTATAAATTTATTAGTATCAATTAATTGTTTAATTAGTATTAATTAATACTAAAATTATTAATTAGTATTAATTAATGGCTTAATTAATCTCAATTAATACTAAAATTATTAATTAGTATCAATTAACACTTTTCAGAAAATTCTACTATTTTTGGTTTCACTTTTCAAAAAACACTTTTAAGAAAATTTTACTTTCTTATTTTCCGTGTTTTTTTTTTATTGATTTTTTTAATATTTTAAGCAATTTTTAAAATTTTTAGACATACCTAACTTAGATGTATCTAAAAAATAAAAATTTTGTGAAGAAAGCCTTTTAAAAATTCACTAAATACCTAAAATACAAAAAAATATGAGAATTTAGTATATTTTTTGTATTTTTATGTATTTATTAATTTTTTAAAATATTTTTTCACAAATTTTTTACTTTTTAGATACATCTAAGTAAGGTA
>NW_021026252.1:2284897-2336940 GCF_004153795.1 Camellia sinensis
AAAGCCTGTTGCGTTTGATAGAGTTTTCTAAATATGATTTGAGAATAGAGTTATATTTTGAGTTTGTGAGTTTTGGAATTATGATTTGAGTGTAGAAAATTTGCTTGGTTATTAGTTTTGAAAAGAGTTTTGAATTGAGTTTTGAGTTGAGTGTTGAATTGAATTTTAAATGTTTGATGTGACATGTAAAATAAGAAAATTTGTTTGATTATGAGTTTTAGAAAGAGTTTTCAAAACTTAATTTAAATTGTTATAACTCATAACCAAACGCACTACTCAAAACTCTATTAAAAATTCTAATCAACATTCATAACCAAACTTTTTTTAAAATTCAATTAAAAAAATTAATTATTAACAAAAAAATAACATTAATCAATTTTTTAATTGAAAATATTACAAATGAAATAATTTTTTTCCCAAAATAAATATTCAATTACTGATTTATTGTATATTTTATTCGAATTATTATTTTTAAATATTTTTGTTTTAAAATATAAAAAAATATATTATTTTTGTTAAAAAAATCAAAAACAAATTCCTTTTTTTTTCTAAATAATAAGTGCCCTTTGCAAAAAAAAAAAAAAAAAAAACACCATTGTTTCGGTCAACCAGCCGATTTACTGGGGAGAAGACCCAAAGAGCAAATTCCAAATTCAAACTCCTTACCTATAGTTGAGATCGAATAATAGAACCAACAATAGGGCTACCCATTGGGTAGCACAAGTCTATGTCCACAATGACCTTCATGTAAGTTGGGTTTCAAACCCCCCAATGGCTCTCTCTCAAATTGTTAAGATTAATGCTCTTCTCCTGTGTGGGCTTCTGTGTAACTCTTTTCGTTCAAAAAAAAAAAAAAAAAATTCCCAATCTGCCTTGTTTCAAAGCTGCATTTGATTAAAAAAAAAAAACTCAGTTACAAGACACGATTCCACACTATGGGTTGGTTGGAAAGAGGGAGAGAGAAAGGGGAGAGAGTGAAGATACTCAGAATTCGTCATCTCACACACACATAAAAATAGAGTGATAGAGAGAGAGATCTGCCAAACACACATTTCAGCATGTTTTCAAATGGGCGCTGGAATTAACTTTTGAAAACTCAAACCAAACATGTCGTTGGAATGTAGGGATGAAATTATAGTTTGAAAGTATAACCAAACACAGCCAATTTTTCTCGATCAATAGCCCTTGCAAGAATTATAATCCAATTGTTGAAGACAATTAAGAAGAAGAAAATAAGAAAATATAAGATAATGAGGAGAGGAAAATTAGGAAGAAAAAAAAAAAAAGAAAAAAAAAGAAAGAAAGAAAAAAGTGGGTACATACATATACAAATCAAAACCCAATTGTATATATATATATATGTTTTTCTTGATTATGTATACATACATATACACATACATATATATATATATATACTGACATAGGTGGGCCCATAGAGGCTTTTGGCTCACCACTTAGAGCCCAATGCATAACTGAAACACTACAGCCCAACATTGCTGGAACCCAATGTTGCACCACAGACCAATGATACTTAAACACTTACCAACAAAAGAACCATCCATGTAGGTAGATAAAAATCCTGCAGAGTTATTGCACCACGCATCAGCCATTAATGAGCTCCCCTGCGGCATTCAATGCGGTAAACCCTTTACGTCGAGGCAAAACGGCTTCACCATGAACAAGGCAAGCTAAAACGTAGGCTTTCGGCCAACATGACAGGTCGGAGTGGACAAGAAAATGATGAGCAAAGGATATAAGCAGGCTTCTAAGACAAAAAGAAAGTTAAGTTCTTTATCACCATCATATCTCTACATTCCATCACTCTCTTCTCTAACTTGCTCGTCGGAGGGTTCGCTGGGGGACTCCCGTTCCCTGTTGAACTGTTGTGCAAGTTTCTCCGTGGACCCAGCAATCGGACAACAGTTTGGGAGGCGTGGATCAACCCGACCTGTTCCATCAGGAGTAAGAAGCATCATCATTTGGCACCGTCTGTGGGAAGCTTTTACTCCGTGTGACAATCATGCTCATTGTTGCCGGAGACCTACTCCCGATAATTCCTCCTTGCCACCCACCGGGGTGGATGGTCACAACAAGATCCATGGCTTCTCAACATAACGTTGCCGACCCCCAAGGCGACCCTCCTAACCCCGTAGTATTTCACAGAACTCACCAACAACATCAACCGCTTAGTCGAACAAAACCAAGCCCTGATCAACGCTTTGCTTCAACGGGACCTCCCTGTGCCTCCTCCACCACCACAAGATATTCGACCAAATTGAGAACGAACTTGGAGCCATCCCTCCCAACAAGCCCACCCCTCCAACTTCGAGGGTTTGCGACCCCTATCGCAAGATATGAATCCACCACCTCGGGGTCTACGTCTGCCAGTCCAAGCATCTACTCCTAAGGGAGAGACCAGTAGTGTCCAACCTCTATTGTATTCTGAGGGTGACAACGTCCCTGTCTGGGATGCGGAGCTCCGATCCATGAAACTCCAGCTTCAAGGAGTCATGCAGAACATACAAAATAAACCCTCTACAACAGCCAACTCACCGTTCGTCGCCTCCATCAGAGACAAACCACTACCTCCAAAGTTCAAAATGCCCTCGATCGACTCTTTCGATGGTACAACGGACCCGGTCGACCACTTAGAGACTTACAGGACATTAATGATCCTCCATGATTTTCTTGATGAGATCATGTGTCGGGCTCTCCCCGTAACGCTCAAGGGGTCAGCTCGACTCTGGTTCAGTCAGCTGCCGATGGACTCCGTCTTTACTTTCCAACACCTAAGTGATTCTTTTCTTAGCCATTTCATTGGTGCCCAGCGCCAACGTCACCCGGTGACTCAACTCCTTAACATCCATCAGACGAAGGGGGAATCGCTGTGTAGCTTTGTCACTCGTTTCAACACCGAGGCCTTGCAGGTGGCAAAAAATGATGACAAGGTCATTCTCACAGTTTTCATGGCTGGTCTACGATCATCCGACTTCCTTTTCTCCCTCTTCAAAAACCCTCCAACCTCAATGACAACCCTCCTCTCCAAAGCTCAAAAATATATGAAAGCCGAAGATTCTCTAGCCGCTCGACAAGATTCCACAACCAAAAACCCAACCCTCAGAGAGAAGAGAAAGGAATATGAAACCAGAACCACCCAGTACACACAGCAAACACCTCAGTATACCGACCGACCTGTTCGAGCTGACCGATCAGTACCTACTCTATCGTCCGGCCGGTTCGAATGGTACACTCCCCTCAATTCCCCCATGGAACAAGTTTTGAATCAGATCCAACGAGACTATCCCCTGAAATGCCCACAACCATTGCGGTCTCCTTTCAACCGGCGAGACCAGTCCAAATACTGCCGTTTCCATCAGGACCACGGCCACAATACCGAGGAGTGTGTTAACCTTAAAGACCAAGTCGAGAGCTTGATACGCCAGGGGCGTCTCAGTCGGTTCACGACAGCCCGCCCCCAGCAACGGCCAACGACCGAACCTACCAGAGGTAACCACCAACACACCCCTTCTTGACAACTCGCACAACCTAACCAAGGCAATGATCGACCCCTACCATAACCCTAAGAACAAGGCAACCCTGCCCCCCCGGTTGGAGAGATCAGAGTCATTGCTAGCGGGCTTGTATGCGGAGGACCACCCCGTTCGGCCCAATGAGTAGAACTCAAAAAAATCAAGCAGGGCTCCGATAAAGAAGTCGCGACATTAGACCGCCCCTTCAAACACCTCAAGCAATGGATGAAACCCATCACCTTTACGGAGGCCGATTGCACAGGCATCCGCTACCCTCATGACGACCCCCTTGTCATCTCTGCTCTCTTGTCTAATTACAAAGTCAGACGAGTGCTTGTCGACAACGGCAGCTCTTCAGAAATCATCTTCCTGAACGCCTATCGCCAGCTCAAGGTCGGGGAGGAAAGATTGTCCCCTCTCCAAACCCCGTTGGTCAGCTTCACGAGGGATCAGGTGACCTCCATAGGCTCCATCGATCTTCCCATTACCATCGGAGAGTATCCACAGTAGACCACCAAGTTACTCACTTTCCTTGTCATCGACTGTTCTTCCGCTTATAACATCATCCTCGGCCGCATAGCCCTTAACGCTTTTCAAGCTGTTACGTCCACGTATCATCTGGCCATGAAGTTTTCTACCGATCTCGGGGTCAGCACGGTGAGGGGAGAGCAGACCGTGGCTAGAGAATGCTACGTTGCTTCACTCAAAGAGGTCAAGCTAAAAGAGGCTATGATCATCAATAAACTTGACGTCCGAGACGAAGATGAATTAGCCAAAGGGGAACTAGTGAAGAACTTGTTGAAGTTCCCATTGACCACACCAACCCAACAAAAACAGCCAAGATCAGTAGCCAACTATCCTCCCAAGCCAAGGTCGACCTTACAGCCCTCCTAACCGAGCACAATGATGTATTTGCCTGGACCCATTCCGACATGCCGGGTATCGATCTCTCTTTCATCACGCATCGTCTCAGTATCGAGCCCCATTTCTGACCTTTCCGCCAGAAGCAGCATGTCTTTCATCTAGAACGCAACGCCCTTATCGCCTCTGGGGTAGACAAACTATTGAAGGCATGGTTTGTCAAGAACGTGGACTACCCCAGATGGCTGTCGAATGTGGTCCTGATTCGTAAAAATAACGGAAAATGGTAACTCTACGTCGACTATTCTGACCTTAACCGAGCTTGCCCTAAAGATAGTTATCCTCTCCCCCGCATAGATCTGCTTGTTGACGCCACTGCCGGCTATCAAATGCTCAGTTTCATGGACGCTTTCTCTGGCTACAATCAAATTCTGATGCACCTGGCTGACCAGGAACACACCTCCTTCATCACTGACCGGGGAACTTACCACTATCGTGTTATGCCATTCGGGTTGAAAAATGTCGGAGCAACTGTAACGACCCCACCACGTATAATGATTAGTACTTAATTAATTAAGAAGATTTGAAATTTAATTGTCGGGTATTATAATTTAATTTGGGATTTATGAGAATTGTGGAATCTGACTTGTATATGATTCTATTAAAGATTTATTTTGGAATTAGAAATTAAGGGTCCAAATGGTTTAAGGAAGTGAAATTAAAAAGTTGAGTCAATTTAATTTTAGCTACAGACCCATTTGAGAGTTTAATTAAATATTCGATTCAGTTTAGTAACATTGAGATCCGATTAATTAGGTCCGAATTGGAGAAAATTTAGTTAATTAAATTATGAAGATTGAGAATTGTAATTATTAAGAATTAAATTTATTTATGGGGTGTCCAATTTGGATATGTAATTTATTGACGAAAATTTGAAGTCTGATTAGAAAGTGAAGGCCCAAATGGCTTGAGAAATCAAAATTGATAATGGAAATGTATTTAACTGAATATATGGAACCTTTTGGGAGTTTAATTAAAAATCTAATTTAGAATGATAAATTAAATGAAATTAATTGGGCCCTGATGGAAGTCAAATTAGACTGATTAAATTATGTATGATTTATGATTAGTCATAATTAATTTAATGATGTGCCAATTGAAATTTATTAAGACTAAGTGTTACTTAATTAAATAAATCCTAAACATAAATTGAATCTAGGATTAAGAAGGTATGTGGGCGTGGGTGTGGGTGTGGGTGTGGGTGTGGGTGTGCAAAGAAGCTTCTGTGGGTGTGTGCATGTGTTGTGCTGGAAGTGTTACAAGAGTGCATGTGTGCACGTGTGATGAGGTCAAAAATAGGAGATATGAATGATATGGTCTCGTTTGGGAACAAACTAATTTAGTAACTTTTTGGTTATTTGGCTAAAAAAGTAGGTAAAAAAAACTTATATGTTTGGGATGACTTTTTGGCTAATTATGAAAAGATGTGCAAAAAGTAGAGAGAAAAGAGAATCTTTGACTTTTTGATATGAGTTGTTGACTTTTTGGCTAAAAGTGTAACTTTTTGATTTTTTGGCTAAAAAGGTAAGTCCCCAAACGGGCCTATGTGTGTGATGAATTGAAAAGTAGAGTACACCATTAAGTCTAAGAAGTCAAAAAAAAAAAAAAGAAACCGGGAGAGAGAGAGAGCTCACCTGGAAAAGAGTTTGCCGGAGAGTGTAAATGCAAGATGAGCAACTAAGAAAGCAAAGGAGAAATAAAGAAAAGAAAGAAAACTCAAGAACTTGTGAAGAGCTTCAATCATTCAATAACTCTAGGTAAGATTTCTAACTTCAATCTTGTAGTAAATCCTTCCTTATATCTCAAATCAAGATCAAATATAATTCAATTGTATGTAAATCTACACATAATGAAAAGTAAAGAATTAAGTCAAGAACTAAGAAATTAATTTGGAAAATTTATCAAGTGGGTTTAATTTGTGTTATTCCTCATGAATGTGGACTTCATCTTTACATGCATCAATGAATTTTAAGAGATTTGAAGAATTAATTTCATGTTTGGGTATAAGAAGAACAAGTTTTGGTAAATTATAAATTCATGAATATTTTGAGCTTAATTTTGAATTAAAGGGATTTTGATGTAGATGGTTTGATTTTGATTATAATTTCACACATGCAAATACTTTTCTAAGAGTTTTATAATTTAAATTTCATAATTTAAGGAGAATAGAAAAGAGCTAGAAATCAATTTTATGGGTTTAGAAAGAAATTGACAAGAAAATGATGAATTGGGGCTAAGATCAAGTTTATGAAGGTTAATTTAGAAATTAATTATATTTGGCTTGATTTTGTAGAATCATCCTCTAATACTTGAGATTTGAGATTAAATTCATGGAATTAGGATGAAACTAGGTTTTAAACATAAAATGAGTTATATGCATGTTCATGATTAAGGAAAGTTATGAAATTAGTCTCATGGATTTTGTAAGAAATAAGGTTTTAAGTAAGAAATTAAATAGACTCATAGTTGCGGAAATTAATTTGGAAAATTACTTGTTTTTTATTTGATTTTGTAGTATTTTCTTGTGATACATGAGTTTTTTTAAGGGAATTGAGACATTCAAGTTCGTATTTTGAAGAGATATAGGAAATGTTTTAAGAAAATCAAGTTTATGGAAATTTGGAATTAATCCTAAAGTTTTGATTTTATAATTAGATTTTTAATCCATGCATGTAATGTAATTTCAAGAGTTTGGAAAGTCTAATTCATATTTTAAACTAGTGGGTTTGATATAAAGAAAATGAGTTAAACTAAAATCGGACAATTTGAGCATGATTTTAAATAAATGGTTTCTAATTGAGAGTGTTTACTAAATTATACAATGGTTCTCCATATTTGTATACCAAAAACACAAGTTTTGAGGTTTGAATATCAAGCTTGGTTTTCGATTACAATTATGAAAATTTCAGAATTCACACTGTCCGCTCGAGCGAGGAAAGTCTCGCTCGAGCGTGAAAATCAAGCTCCCAGAAGTTTTTCAAATTTTACAGTCCGCTCGAGCGACCAAAGTGGCGCTCAAGCGAAGACCCTATTTTTAACATATTTTGAAAAATTGCATTTAGTTCACATTTTTATTTTCATCTCTTTCCAAAGCATTCTAAACATGATTTATGGCTTAATAAAGATTAATAAGCTAACAATCAACATTAATTAGTTGATTAAAAGAATAAGTCATTAACTTAGTAGTACTTGATTAAGAAACCAAGTAAGAATTAGTTTATTCAGAAAAGAATGATTTAGTAACGAAAGGATATGTGAAATAAGAATCCGATTCATTGGAATACAGGAAGAATACACGTAGTTGAATCTTGGACTACTTAGACAGAAAAAGACAAGAAAAGTCAAGCTTAATCAAGGAATTGATATTGTGTTTCGATGTGTATATGTTACGTGTTTGTGTAGGTCACGCGCTATTGTCTGCCTGATTTGTGATCTGTCTAGTTTGCTTCTGCAACTATCTGTGAGTAATAACTTTGTAAAGTTATGTTTAATGTTAAATATTTTCTGAACATTATGACATGAAATGATTAGTCTTTTGAAATGCTACGATATGTTTTGAATGAATGAATGATTGTCCAAGATTCTGAAAGTTGTTCGTGGCATCCTTAGCATCATATGATATGCGTCCCTTTATGGGTCATTAGGTCCCTTAATGGGTCATCGGAAACGTCTCTGTGCACATGAGTCATCGGAATGCCTTCAAAGCCGTTCCTTCATGGGTCATCGGATTTGTTAACGCAAATGGATGTACTACGTATGATTATATGCAAAATCTGAATATGAAAATGATTATGAATATGTATATGAATCTGTTTCTGATTTGGAATCTGAATATGCATAAGAATCTGATTTCTGACTCTGTGATGGACATCATTCATTAAACCCTTTACTC
The DNA here is from genome assembly GCF_004153795.1 of Camellia sinensis. NCBI lineage: Eukaryota > Viridiplantae > Streptophyta > Magnoliopsida > Ericales > Theaceae > Camellia > Camellia sinensis. The sequence continues at coordinate 2,293,241 of NW_021026252.1, forward strand.
TGTTATTATTCACTGGGCATCAGCTCATTGTTTATATGTATGTATGTAGGTGATCAGGGTGTGACCAAGCTTAGAGGCGTTTGGAATCAGTCTTTGATAGCCAACCTATGCGCCTCCCGTGGAGGTTCCGGACATGTTTAGTGACTATGGCTAAATGCATAAGTTGAAGTTTTGTTTTCCTATTCAGCTAGACAAGCCTTTGTGTATTTTGTAAACAGGGCTAAGTCTCTTTTTGTCTAGCTTATATATATGTATATATATGATGATATGTATATGTATGTATATGAAGTTTAAAATTTTTCTATCTCATATAAGTCTGCACAGCTCAATGGATGTTGTATAATTGCTATTTCCTTCCGCAGCCCCTAATTATATGTTATTCTGACAAGAGACCTTTGGTAATCCAAGGGTTACTGGCCGATTACGACGCTAAACCTATAGGGGCGGGTTTGGGACGTTACAGCAACTTACTAACGGTTAGTCAATGTCGTATTTCATCACCATATAGGTTGAAACATGGAAGTGTACGTCGATGACATGCTTGTCAAGAGCAAACTCTCCTCTGATCATCTGACAAACCTGCGGAAGACTTTCGACACCCTACACAAGTATCAAATGAAGCTGAGTCCAGAGAAGTGCATCTTCGGCGTAGGATCTGGAAAATTCTTGGGTTTTATAGTCAGTCAGCGGGGTATCGAGGCCAACCCCGAAAAAATCAAGGCTCTGATAGAAATGCAGTCTCCCAAAACTGTCAAAGAGGTTCAACGGCTTACTGGTAGAGTCGTCGCCCTCAACCGCTTTATTTCCCGTGCAACAGACAAGTGCCTCCCCTTTTTCAAAGTTCATCGACAAGCCTTTGAGTGGACCATTGAATCCGAAGAGGCCTTTCAACAATTGAAGTTATGCATGGCCAACCCCTCCGTACTCTCCCAGGCGCTCTCGGGCGGGACCCTCTTTCTCTACTTAGCCGTGTCAAACACCGCAGTCAGTGTAGCCCTCATCAAGGAGGACGGCTTAGTACAGTGTCCGGTTTATTACATTAGCCGAGCTCTCAAGGGGGCAGAACAGAACTACCCTCTGCTAGAAAAAATGGCTCTTGCCTTGGTCATAGCCTCAAGACGACTCCGCCCTTATTTCCAAGCTCACTCCATAGTGGTCCTCACTGACCAACCTTTGAAGAAGGTAATGCAACAACCAGAGTTGTCCGGCAGACTTATGCAATGGTCTGTTGAGCCCAACCAATTTGAAATCTCTTACCGACCTTGAATAGCGATCAAAGGACAAGTTGTCGCCGATTTTATCTTGGAATTCACCAATCTCATCCCAACCACGCTCCTTCCGCCCAGACAATTCAACACTAAGGCAGAAGATCCCCACTCCTAGACCCTCAATATCGATGGATCATCTCGCAAAGAAGGCAGTGGGGCTGGTCTCATCTTCATCGCCCTCGAGGGCAGTTATTTCCAATGTGCTCTCTGCTTCTTATTCGACGCCAGCAATAATGAGGCTGAATATGAGGCCTTGATAGCAGGTCTGCGCCTAGCCAGAGACATTAGCGTAAGCCATATCCAAGTGTTCAGTGATTCCCAACTGATCGTCGGAAAGATTACGGGGGAATTCGACGCAAAAGAAGACACAATGCGAGCCTACAGGGATATTGCACTCCCTCTCATTTGCCTTTTCAACACCTTCCACATCAAACACATCCCTCGATCAGAAAACTCCAAGGCAGATGAATGGCCCAATTAGCCTCAGCCGACCAGTCAGACCTCAACCATGGTGTCCGTTTTGAATACCTCGCCCACCCCGCTACTTCGCCAACCCAGTAGGAGGTCCACTTCCTCCAAAACGAACCTATCCCATGGGTGACGGACATCCTTCTGCTCTTGACAAGTGGGGAGTTGCCAGACGACAAATAGCAGGCTGCCAAAGTGAGAGTCTGGTCATCCAATTTCATCATCGTCAGCGGCCTACTGTACAAACGTCAGCGGCCTACTGTACAAACGTGGGTTTTCACGCCCATACCTCAGGTGCCTCAGTCCCGCTCAAGCGACCTATGTGATGAGGAAAGTCCACGAGGGCGTATGTGGCAATCATTCAGGTGCCAGGTCGCTGGCACATAAAAGCCTTCGCACCGGCTACTTCTGGCTTACTCTCAACCAAAATGCCACGGAATTTGTGCTTAAGTATAATAAATGCCAGCGCTTTGCCAACATCTCCCATGCTCCACCTGTAGAACTGATTACACTCAGCAGTCCATACCCATTCGCAAAGTGGGGCATCGACCTAGTTGGTCCATTCCCCACCGGTAGGGGCCAAACCAAGTTCGTTGTGGTCTCCATTGATTACTTCACTAAATGGGTGGAAGAAGAACCCCTCGCCATAATCACTGAACGGAACACAACTAGATTTATCTTGCAGTTGATCGTATGCCGATTTGGGATCCCTCAAGCCATCGTCTCAGACAATGGCAAGCAATTCGACAATGTCAAGTTCAGAAAATTTTGTGCAGAGCTCCATATTCAGCCATGTTTCTCTTTCCCAGGTCATCCCCAAGCCAATGGGCAAGTCGAGGTCACTAACCGCTCTCTCCTCAAGATCATCAAAACTAAGTTAGAAGCCGCTAAGGGACTCTAGGCTGAGGAATTACCAAACGTACTCTGGGCCTATTGCACTACCGCCCGAACCCCTACTGGGAAGACCCCCTTTCGCTTAACATACGGCGCTGAGGTGGTCATTCAAGTGGAAATCGGCCTGCCGACCCCGAGGGTTTTGCACCTGGATCTAGAACTAACTGAAGACTTGTGTTGGGCTGACTTAGACCTGATTGAGGAGCTCCGAGAGACCACTGCTGTCAGACGGGCCTCATATCAACAAGAGATGAGAACACACTACAACCGCAAAGTCCGACCAAGGGAGTTCGCAGTTGGGGACCTAGTCTTGCGCGAGGCAACTCTTGCCATCAAAAATCCCGCTGAAGGAGCAAAATGGGAAGGGCCTTACGTCGTTAAAGCCAGACCTTGCCCAGACACTTACCGACTCCAAGACATGGAAGGCAGAGGCCTCCCCCATCCGTGGAACGCTGAGCACTTGAAGCGTTATTTCCAGTAAAATGACGTCTCATACTTTTGTATTGATCAATTATTGTATGTTCTTTTTGACGATCTACACGCTTGTTCGTTTTGTCCTTTCTATACGTGGTGTAAACTTGTGATCAATAGGTTACGCCTTAAATGCAAATGACTTTATATCCCCATTATCTGCGTTGTGTTTCAATAACGACATGTTAACTAAAGCCTCAGCCAGACTGAGTTAATTGAAGCCTCAGCCAGACTGTGCACAAAGAGCTCAGCCAGACTGATTTAATTGAAGCCTCAGCTAGACTGAGCACGAAGAGCTCAGCCAGACTGAGTTACTTGAAGCCTCAGCCAGACTAAGCACGAAGAGCTCAGCCAGACTGAGTTAATTGAAGCCTCAGCTAGACTAAATACGAAGAGCTCAGCCAGACTAAGTTAATTGAAACCTCAGCCAAACTGAGTTAATTGAAGCCTCAGCTAGACTGAGCACGAAGAGCTCAGCCAGACTAAGTTAGCTCAAGCCTCAGCCAGACTGAGCACGAAGTGCTCGACCAGACCAAGTCGATTAAAGCTTCAACATGGTAGAGCCTTCCCAATCTTAGTCAGAACTCGACTGAAGAATTCGGCCGGTCCATTTTCATAATTTAATATTACGGCACGGTTGCCATACTTAGTTAAAATCCAAGTTCATAATTTAACATTTTTTGCATCACGCTTTTCTCACAAGTTAGCCTGGTTGCCCATTTTTAAACTTTTCACATCACAATTTACTAGCAAGTTTCACAATTCACGTACAAGTCTTACTTTCACACCCATTTTTCATTGAATTCTGCTCAGCTATTTTCATTATTCCAAATTTACAACTCAAAAGAAATAACGACAACAATAATACAAAAGAAAACTCGTTGTTTTATTCACAAACTTACGCTTTCATACAATTCGCTGCAGAAATTACATTAAAAAAAAAACAAAATAATAAAAGTAAAATTTTTACACTAATTACACAGATCACTCTTCCACACTGAAGGCAAGATCTTTCTCTTCAATGCCCTCGTCCAGGGGGGTCTGGGCGACGTCGTCTTCGCCTACCTTCATAAGGTTGAAGTCCACGTCTGGGAACATATAGCGATCCCGATTTTTCCCGTCATGTATTGTGTTCCTGACTCGGGTCTAGTGGCTGTATATTGTTGTCTTATTCTCGTTTCCATCCTTTGATTCTTGGTATTTAAGTTTTGGGATGTGTTGGGCAAGTTTGAAACAGGTTGGTTGGGTATTGGAACAAATGGTTGCTATCCAGATTTTGGTTTCTTCGCTCGAGCGAGCTTTGTGTTTTAGTTCCTTCGCTCGAGCCAGGGTTCCTTCGCTCGAGGTAACTTTGAGTTGTGTGTCTCTTGGCTCGAGCGAGAACTCTTGCGCTCGAGCGTGCGCCTGCGTATCTTTTTGACCTGAAGGTTGTGTTTCTTCACTCGAGTAAGCTTTCCTTCGCATGAGCGAGAAAGCTCTATGTTTTGGGTTTCTTCGCTCGAGCGAGAACTCCTGCGCTCGAGCGTGCTTCTGGGTTGCAGACTTGATGCTTCGCATTGTTCGCTCGAGCGACGCTTCTTGCACTCGAGCGAGGTTCTTTTGTGTCTGGTCGCTCGAGCGACCACTCCTTCGCTCGAGCGAGCCTCGAGTATATCAGTTGGCAGCAGCGGGTTGTACATCACTTTTTCATCATCTTTTACATCGAAACCCTAGTTCCAGCTGCTTCTCTCTCTAAACATACCTTCTCTCTACAAATACACCTTGTTCTAGGAGTCCTCTACCCTAGTCTCTTTGTAAGAAAGTTAGAGCTTGGCTTGAGCTTCTCATTGATCCGAAAATTTATGGATTTGGAGCATCTTGGGTTTCACTTTTCTTCTCCTTTGGGCTCTTAACTTTGAGGTGGGGATAAACTACTCCTTTTTATGATTTTGAACATAAATCTTAGTCATTTTGATTAAATGGAGAAGTTATGAAAATTTTGGAAAGTTAGGGTTTGATTTGAAATATATAAAGAGGGGTTTTCAATTGTTGAGCCCCATATGTATGTGAGACCTTGGAAAATGGGGTTATTGTTGTAGGATTGATGAAATTGAACCTTAGGGTTGATGTTCGAAAAAAGGGGAAAAACGCCCTAATTAAGTTTGAATAATTAATTTGGGGAAATATGGAAATATGAAATTGAGTTGAAAATCATGAAATTGGGAAATTATGAGATTGAATGGTGTAGTCTGATTGATTAATCACTCACCTAAGAAAATGTTGATAATTTATCTGTTTGATAATTTTATTATCTGTTTAGAAATAATTGTTTTGGGCTATCGGTGGAGGATAGTCTTGATTGTTGTAGACACTGCATGGTGATTAGGCAAACTAAAACTAATCAACTAGATTATGTCATTGAATGTGACGGTGGAATTAACTCATTGAATATGTGAATTGTTGGGTCATTGTATATGACTATGTATTTAAATACATTGTATATGTATATTGTTTGGAAGGAGATAGGGGATGTACTCCATTGTTTGAGAAGAGATAGCGAATGTACTCCACTGTTTGGGAGGAGACATGAGATGGACTCCATTGATAATTAAGTTGGCCGGAGTGTCCAGGGTGAAAATCCCGAAACTTTATGTAGATCTGAATGATGTTAATAATTGAAGTATTGAATATATGAAATGTTGATTATATGAGTTGTAGTCTCATTTTGAATTGTGGATAATGGAAATGTTAATAAGATGAGTTGGAGTCTCATTTAAATTGTTTGGTTAGATAATGGATCATGTCTATGAATTGAATTGGAAAAATAAGGGAAGTGGATTGGGACATAAATGTACTTATTGGTGGCGTTGTAAAGAATGTAAATTGGTTTATAAGTGTTAACCATCCATCGAATGCTAATGTTTTAGTTATTTCTCATATCTGGTTTAGCATATCTCTACTGGGCTTTGGCTCACCCTATATGGGACATCATTTTCAGGTACATGTGATATGCCGCCTCCAAGGATGTTGCTTGGAAGGTTTAGAAGTTGAAGGCTTATTTTTGTGGTTATCTTTTGTATTACATGTAATTCAAGCCAAGGGCTTAATATGTTAAGAGTTAGAACTCTCTTTTATTGAAACTAAGTGTTGACTTGGAAAGTTTGTAAGCCCGTAGGGCATTTACTTTTGTTGTCAACATGTAATACTTTTTGTAGAGAATACTGTCATGGATGAATATATTTTATTTTCCTATGTCTTTGGATATCATGAATGATTGATTTGTGCATTTATTTTGAGGGCGTTACAGAATAGCTCCTGCGCCTTATGCTTGAAGGTCATTCAGCCGCTGTCCCAGAATTCGCTCATTTCATGCTTGTAGAAGTCAGACCGCTGGAAGCTCTAGATCACTTCCTCTTCACTTCTACCGCCAGTGACCACTCCCGACGGCCCGACCCCTCTATTCCCCTCATTCGCCAAGCTGCTGACGACAGCGGCATCTATTGCCATCTGGAAATCGGCTGACCTCTTGAATTGCTCTACGACCGCCATACACAGGTCGGGGTACGCCGCCCTCTCAGATGCCAATTTCGCCATCTCCTTCGCCAGGGACTTCTCCAATGCCGCTATCCGACCATCGGTCTCTTCCTTGTCCTTGACCGCCTGGTCTTGCAGATCTTCGTTGCTGGTCATGGCCTCCTCCCACCTCTCGTTGGCAGTGGTGCAGGCTTGCTGGACCTTCTCTAGTTTCCTCTTTTCGCCCGCCAACTCGAACTCTAGCGATATCGCTTTGTGGCGCTCCGCTTCTAGCTCTGATTTGGTTGCGAGAAGTTCAACACTAGCTTGCTCCGTTGAGTAGCTCTGTACCAGCGCTAACACCTCTATGTTCTTCACCCTTTGCGCATACTCCAACCCCTTGGCGCATACACTCCGAGCGACCTTTCTCCACCTCGCTGCCTCAACCCGTAAGTTCTACAGCTGCAATTTTGCCTCTTCCAACTAGGTCCTCAGCGGCCCTACTTCCACCTTAGCGCGCACTGCCTTATTCATCAAGGCAGTTGCTAAGGTTGCTGCCTCCATCTGGGCGGAGCAAAACCCTCTCAGGAGGTCGGCCTCCGTCAACCGCGCCATCGACCGCACGACCGCATCCTCCGCCACCCTAACAAGGCGGTCGACTGCGACCCTGGCTTCCCCCCTTCTGCCAAGCGACCTGCCAGCACACACGCGTGGTACAACGCGGTCTCCAGCGCAGCACTCGTCTCTGGCTTGTTGATGCTAGTCTTCCCTTCGCTGGGACTTGAGGTTACTTCTGGTGCAGGTATCTCTGTCAGCACCATTGGGGCACTTAGGCCCAAGGGCTCTTTCAGTGATTGGGTACTTAGACCCTTGTCTTCTTTCGCCACTTGGGCAGTCTCCTTCGCCTCTTCTAGAGCAGCCTTCACCCTTTCCTCTTTCATCTTCTCACCATAGAGGCATCATCCCCCTCCACCTTTATCTTTTTCAAGATAGGGGCGTCTTTTCTCCCCTCTACAACCGCCCTTTTCTTCCATGACTTCTTCAACACTGCCTCCACCTCCTGCTTACCCCTCTCCTTCAGCGGGTCTACTGGGGGCGGCAGTGGGGCGAAGCCGGTTAAGTCTTTGTCGCCCAGCGGTTTAGGACGCGGTCGGACCCGCTCCTTCATCACCAGTTTAGGGGTTGGCCCAAATTGTGTCTCCTTATACATGCCCGTTTTGGCAAACAATCTCCTTTCCTCTGCCTCTTCTGCCTTTCTCCGCACCACTAATTCCTCCCTCGCCGGATCCTTCTCCGTTGGCTGCTGGGCAAACAAGGTTAAAGGAAGGATCAACTCATTCCACTTCACCCACTTCTCCTCCCTCTATTCCTTCACCTTCTTCGCATTGTTTTCAGCTGCCACATCTAACTTTGGCTCCATCGATTTTGTGGGGACTTTTCATGTTGTGCGAACTCTCCTCCCACCTTCGCTGATACGAAAAACTATCTCGGTCTCCACCCCTTCACCGAAGACGGCAAACTTGCCATTAGACCCCGGCCCTCCACTGCCTGCAAGGTCACCCACGTCTCCTGTTGACCTGAGGCCTTGTAGCAGGAGAAGAATTCCTCCACCGCCATTTTCTACCCCTCCGGTAGCCTGTAGCCAGGCGCTTGCACAAGCCATTAGTATTTTCTAGGCGTTCGGCATCAACTGCCCTGGCGCCACCTCCAGTTTGTTAAGAACGTCCACTACTACTTGGGGGAGTGGTAGCCTCAGCTCTCCCTGTAATGCCTCCTTGTATAGCTTGAACCTTGTCGGCCGTGCATCCAACGCCCTCTCCTTCAATGTGGGCAGCATTAGCTCTATCTCTGTGAGGATTTTGGTACTTCCTTCGTACCTTCTCCAACTCCTCCGCCGTAAACGTGGACTTGTCGTCCTTGGTATGCCAGTGGTTCGGCTACACTTGGCTAATTGGCTTAGCAGCTACAATCATCGTCGTCGGACGAGCCCGCGCTGCTTGACCAGCTCTCCTCTCCTCCCTTCGCTCTACTCGATACTGTTCCACCAACTCCACCGTGTCGTCGTCTCCCAACAAGTCAAGCTTTGCGGCTGGCACTTCATCTTGAGCCATCCCTCTTACGTGTCTACGTATTGCCTCAGACGCTGGCACAAGGAAGTTCACAATGTGTTGCAGAGGCGTGTCACACGAGACAAATGAGTTCACTTCGGGGATGTGCTGGTTTTTTAGGATAAGGTAGGTAAAGAAAATTACTCCAAATGCCACGATTTGCCTATATTCCAAGGGCCAAGATTAAATTTCGCCAGTTTGAAAAATTTCAAAAATTTCTGCCCCCGCCTCTTCAACATCCTATATTAGCCTACCCCTTCATTTCCTGCTAACGCATCACTTCCCTTATTACCGGATTGTGCCACGTGTACGACCACGATCCACTACTCTCTTCCCCTTCCCTGTCTATTCTACTTCACATCATCACGTGCCACACCATGCCTCGAGCCCGCGCGTCGCCATTCCCCTTCTCACTCGGTCACTCTTTACGGTCGGCCCTCCTGGCAGTTGGTCTTCCCACCCAGTCACCCTTCGCAGTCAGCCCACCTCTCAGTCGACCCTTTCACTTGGCCACTCTTTGTGGTCGGCCCTTATTCTAGTTGGCCTTTGTCGTCGGTCCATCTCTCAATCGACCATTTCACTCGACCACCCTTCACGGTCGGCCCTCCTCGCAGTCGGTCTTCCTACTCGGTCACCTTTCACGATCGGCCCTCCACGTAGGCGGTCTTACCACTCGGTCACCCTTCCTAGTCGGCTCTCCTCGTAATCGGTCTTCCCACTCGGTCACCCTTCACGGTCGGCCCTCATCGTAGTCGGTCTTCCCACCCAGTCACCCTTCGTGGTCGGCCCACCTCTCAGTCGACCCTTTCACTCGGCCACCCTTCGCGGTCGACCTTCCTTCCTGTTGGTCTTCACCGTCGGCCCACCTCACAGTCGCTTTTCTCTCCATCGACCCGTCGCAACCCCCGCTTATTTCTTATTCCCTTCATTGGACTGAAACTGCACTTGAGAATGGGGGACTACTGACATAGGTGGGCCTATAAGGGCTTTTGGCCCACCACTTAGAGCCCAATGCATAACTCAAATACTACAACCCAACATTGCTGGAACCTAGCGTTGTACCAAGGACAAATGATACTTAGACACTTGCCAACAGAAGAACTAGCCACGTAGGTAGATAAAGATCCTACAGAGTTATTGCACCACGCATCAGCCATTAATGAGCTCCCATGCAGCATTTAATGCGATAACCCCTTCACGTCGAGGCAAAACGGCTTCACCATGAACAAGGCAAGCTAAAACGTAGGCTTTCGGCCAACATGACAGGTCGGAGTGGACAAGGAAATGATGAACAAAGGATATAAGCAGGCTTCTAAGGCAAAAAGAAGGTTAAGTTCTTTATCACCATCCTATCTCTACATTCCATCACTCTCTTCTCTAACTTGCTCGTCGGAAGGTTCGCTGGCGGACTCCCTTTCCCCGTTGAACTCTTGTGCAGGTTTCTCCATAGGCCCAGCAATCGAACAACGGTTTGGGAGGCGTGGATCAACCCGACCCGTTCCATCAGGAGCAAGAAGCATCATCATATACAAATCTAAACCCATTTTTCTGATTATATACAAACTCGGTTCACATACAAATCCATACCTATTTTTCTAAAACTCATTTTTTTTGATAATGTGTACATACATATATTTATACATATCTTTTTGAAAGGATATATTTATACATATCAAACCCATTCCATATATACAGTTACATATATACATATAATTTTTTTGATCATGTGTACATACATAAACATATATCGAACGACTTCTTCATACTCGGTGTCCTTGATCTTGAACTTGAAGCACCTAAACATCTCTATTTGTATGTACATATATGTGTATATATATATATATATGTAATTGAATTTTAGGGTGAAGAGATATTAGATTCTTCTTCGTTGTCTCTATTTTCTCCCTAAACACCCCAATTTTCCCAAATTACAAGCATCCAAACCCTCATCTTCAACCCAATATAGAGAGAGAAACATTAAAGAAAGAAGGAAGAAGAATGATATATTTTGTAAATTTGAAGGTGAATGACGGATAATTTAGTCTTAAAAATTAACATACTCTTCTTCTAGACACGTGAGCCTCACATTCCGTTAATTTAGATGGAAAAATTGACGGTGCGCTTTGGTCTAAAAACTACATGAAAGTTATGTGGTGATTTTCGAATATCGGGGAAGTAAATTGTACCTAACCCAAATCACAAGAGGTAAAGTGAAATTTGTCCTTAAATCAATTATAGTAAAGTTTATATTCAAATAAAATAATATACTTTTTGTGATTAGTTATACATTTTCATTTTGTATTCTTAGCATTAATATTCGAGATGGAGGAGGGGCCAACCCATTGCTTGGACCTTGATGCTAAAAAGTTTAGCCACTCATGTGGGTCATTGCTTTCAAGTTTGTGTAGATGTTGCCATATGGAGAATTTACAAATCAGTGGTACTATTTAAAAATAATTATAAATTTATAAAAAAAGATTATAATTTTAATTATTAAAGTGTATAAAATTTATCATGAATTTGTAATTATTTTTTAAAACTCACATTGATTTGTTATTTGCCCTTCTTGTAACATGTGCTCTAGGGCAAATCCATGTGGTACACCAATTTGATACTCATTGATTAAGAGAGTAGGACTCAACACCTTTTGTTGGCATTTGGGTGATAATTTTGATACTCATCCAGTTTTGGGCGGACTTCTCTTGAAAGCCCATAAGGTTTTGGGCTGGACTTGCCTCTGCGGGAACAGAAGAATTTTTGGAAATGGAATATAGGACGAATTTGTAAAAGAAGTTGATCAAAATGGCAAGACAATGGAGAGACAACAAAATAAAATAAAAAATGAAACCTTAAGAGTAGTTATTATGAAAGTAGCTAAAATTTACTTGATTTATTTATTTATTTATTTATTTGTAGATTATAAAGCTATTTCTAAGTAGTGCATGATTTTATAATTTAATTTTTAATTATTTATATAAAACTTGTGCATAGCACAAGTATTCTGCTAGTAGTACAGATATGCCAACTTGACAAATTCTCGAAAGATTCATATCAATGAATTAATATTTTTCTTGGAGAGGTTGACATTCAATTGAAATTGTTCATTCCCTTTTCTTTTCTTTTTCTTTTCTTTTTTTTAATTTCTTGACTAATGTTATTAATTCAACTAAATTGATACATTGCAAAAAATTAAAGGAGAAAATTAATAAAATTAAAACTAAAAAGAATCAAATTGACACAAAGTAACAAATGATAAAAAAAATGCAGGAATAATTGGCCATTTATTTTTCATTTTTGTCACAAATAAATATCCAAACACAATCAAAGGGTTTATCACTAACTTATCAAACAGTTATATGGTCAAGATGATTGGTTTGGTCAAATGCAACGGCACGTGACTTGTTTTTTTCTGACAAAATTGCTAATTTTTCAAAATAACAATGATTCATCATATTAAAAACATCACCACTAATAACACTAATGCATTAAAAAAGTAAAAAAAAAAAAAAATACAACTCCAAGACCAAAACATCACATCATTAATGGCGGGATCCACTGCCACCTAATTAGTGGGAGCACTAATTAGTGCTCCCAAGCATTTTTCTTTTCAAAATTTTGCAAGAAAACTGACAAGCAAAATTCATAAACCACTGTCTGGTTCAATGGCCCCGTTTGGTGTACCTGTTAAAACAGCTTATAAATTATAACTTAACAGATTATAGATTATGACTTTAATCAGAAGTTGTTAATCTGTTTGATGTAACTGTTGAATTATAGATTTAAGTTGCTGAGTAGTGTTTGTTAAATAAGCTGTGAAATAACTTTTTCAATTAATTTTTATTTTTTGTTTCTCTACATTTCTCATAAAAAATAATAATAATAATCTATAGTCCATTTGAGTCTTTTTTTATTTTTAAAAAAATAAAAAATAAAAAAATTTAAGAGTATAATCATAAATTAACATGTCCACAGCAGAAGCTGATAATCAGAAGCAAGGAGTGAGCAGCTTCTCAGAATCAGCTTTTTTGAGTTAAAATAAGCTGTTAGAATCAGAAACTGTTTGAAATAAATTTAACCAAACAGTTCAAAATAATTTTTTTAAAGCTAAAAGTTATAAGTTGACTCTGAAAAGCTGAGACAAATACCCCCAATGAATTGCTAGTTTTTCTCTTGTGTCGCTCTTCCACACAATTTCCTTTCCTTTTCTTTTTCTTTTTATTTAATTTATTGGCAAAACAGTAACATCTTATTAATAAAAAATAAATATTACCGAAAGATTTAAATAGTTGCATTTGAACATGTTTCCGTGTAACTTCGACATCCTTTCTTTCTCCTCTATCGTTCGTATACTGAATTTCTTCTTTTCAACATCATCTTCTATGGCCTAAATTTATTAGATTAGAATTCTCTCTAATAATTTTTTTTATATAATAATTTTGTAATGGTGGTTAAAGTGGTGGATTAAACTCTTAATTTTACTTTTAACTAATTTAATTTTAATATTTTTTAAAATAAAAAATATTTTCCACTTACAAAACAGTTCCAATTATTATTATTAGTTTTAATTTTTACTAAGTTGATACACACTATGGCCTTGTTTGGCAAGAGGATTAGAGACAGTGGCGGAACCAGAAAACTAAATCAAAAGAGCTACTTATTGATTACAACTTTAATTTTTTTTTCCCATAACCAACAATAAGAAGATAATAATAATAATTTTTGAATTAATATTAAGTACAAAAACTTAAATAAATTATTACAAAAGTATTTCACATAAAATTTTTACAATTAATTTCAAGTAAAATCGAAAAGAAAGTATTACGTGTAACTAGTGTATCACGGACAATGTAAAAAATTCAAATATTTAAGTCTTAATATAAATTGTATAATGATAAAATAAATCAAATTTTTACAAAATTTGAGTAAAAATTTCATATAATAGTGATATTACGTCATTATTGACATATGATATCACCAACCAATAGTAAAATAACCTATGAATGGTGAACCCTACATGCAAATATAACTAATACTCTAATAATTTTTACATATATATAGTAAGATTAATTATATTTACATATCAATAATGATGGATATTACCTTTATATTGAGATTTTTTCATAAAATTTTTATACATAAAAATGTAATTTATTGTAGTCACTTCATTTTCAATAAAACAATCACTATAATTTTCATAAATTTAAAAATGCCCTTGACATTATATTCTAAATATTATTTTTGTTTACAATTTTATTATATAAATATGATAAAAAAATAAAAAATCCAGAGGGTTGGGCACGTGACTCCCTGGTCACATGGTAGCTCCGCCACTGATTGGAGGATAAATAAATATCACATCAAAATCATAATCATTTTTTTTTTATTTTCTAACAATCATCAAATCAATTATAAAAAAAGTTAACTATCTTCTCAAATATAACTTTTTTTAACCAAATTAAAATAATCAAAAATCAAAAAACAAATTAAAATAATCAAGTTCTCAAATAGGGCCATATGTATCTCAATTTAAAAGGGTGTTTGCATATGCTGAGTCTATTTTGAGGCCGATCTTAGTAATTCAAATCATTCATTTTCTAAAATTTGTTGAGTAAAATAATTATGTAAAAAATTAAGATGATTAAATATTTATGTTTGAATCATACTCATATTATAAAAATAGATAGTTGTTTTAAAAATTATAATTATTATTCATTTTTTTTAAAAATAATGTGATTCAAATAGGAGAGAAGTGAGAAATGCAGAAGAAACCAATTGGCCCTTTTTTCTATTACAATATTTAACCTTTTTTAAATATCTTATGGTCCAGACAATAAGGTTCATACAAGTGAAGGGTGCAATTTGGGCAAACTTAATTTGAGCAATTCAAATTCAGTCAATTTTTTTTTTGGAATTTGATAAAATATTTTTATATTTAATACACATTTTGATAAAAATTTAAAAATCCAAATTAAATTTGAATGGGTTTGGATTAATTTTTTTTAAATCACAAAATCCCGTGCATAACACAGATAATATGCTAGTATATTAAATATACATATAAATTATTAGTCACTGGTTGATATTAAAGTAATTTAAATTCTATATCACAGTAGCGACACATTGATTCTTCAATTCTTATCTCTTTTACATTATATAAATTATTTATTTTGATATTATTAATAATTTTATTTAAAAAATGTAACTAAAGTCTGATTTTAATAAATTAATTAATTTAGTTGCATCCCCCAACACAAACTCAAATTTATGTGCAATTCGGACCTAACTCGAATTGGACTCAAGTACACAACTTTGAATTATAATTCAGAATTGAATGAATTTAGACAGCTCACAACATAATTGGAGTTGGACTTAAAAAACCTCTCAACATATTCTAGTATAAAGTGGCATAAAGAAGCAATACCCATTTTGTATAAACTAAAAAATGAAGCATACAACAGGAACACCCCCATTTCTCACATGGATGGGTACTAAAAGATGAAGCCGGCTAGGTAGTGTCATTAATTTATCTAATTTTTAATGTCAAATTTACCTTCTATCTGCTTCAGTTTTTTTCACCCACTCAACTTTTTTTCGCTCAACTGCATTAGTTTTACAAATTTTATTACAGCGAGTACAACAGCCCTAAAGTATATATAATATCATCTTTGCCTGATGTTTGCAAGGACAAAGACAAACCCAATAAAGAGGACAACACCAGAAACAGGCAACACAAACCAATTCAATCTATCAGGGAGGAGGATTCCAGTCATCACCAAGAACCCAAATGCGGCAGAAAACATGCCAGTGTGCTCACCAATGCTTGCAGCGGTTGGGTACGCATTGCGCAACAACATCCCAATCATGGTGAAAGCGAAACCAATCAGCATAGCAGCCCCAATAACATGAAACCTCATTGAAGAAGAAGACAATGGCGATGTTGATGTTGATGGTGATGCTGATGTTGATGGAGCCTGGAAGTGGCAAATCACCATTAACAGTAATGCTTGGAAAGTGAGTCTAAGGAAAGTCCATCCCAGATCCAATGCTTGAGTTCTTGTCTCCATCCTCCCTATGTTGTCCTGCTGGCCTCTTGGCAGCAGCTCTTCACCATCTTCAATATCACTAGTCCCAGATTGCTGTCATGAAGGATATGATCATGTGTGTATTAGAAACCAAATCACCATGACAAATCACAAATAGAGGTTTTAATATAAAATCAATGTAACTGGTATGCAAGCCAATCTTGTCCAAATCACTAACTCATATATGATTTCGATTTCAAAAATAGTTGAATCAAACTTAACCATGATATATTTGTTTATTATTCTTTAAGTATTTCGGTTTGTAAAAACAAAATTTGCAGAGGAGGCTACCAAGATTCAAATATCAATTTTGTGTATGGAATTGCAGTATACTCAGAATTTTTATCATATGTGTTGTCCAAACACCAATTGGGACTCGAGAGGCTGTTTGCGAACAATTTAAAATGTCAATTTTTGTTTTAAAAAAAATAAAAGTTATTAAGTTGTTTGTTATCAGTTAAAAAAGCTAATGCGACACAAAAAGTAATTCTTTTAATAACTTCTTAAACATAAGTTTTTAACTTCTAAAAATATCAAAAAATTAAAAAAATCAACTCCCAAAACCATACATTTTAATTCTGGACAAATTTGGGAGAATAGTTTTATTGATAGAATTGACATAGGTTGAATCAACCTAGCAATGTTGTTTATTATTAATATGTTTTCTATTATAAAATATAGGAAAAATTAGAATAATAACTCCAAAATTTTTTAATTCAACAACAAATTGAACACTAAAATTTTAATTTCAACATTATTGACGTTGACCTTAACTTTCTATCCACTCCGTTTTGAATGAGGATCCTCTCCTTGCAGCTTCCATCCTTGCGCCCGTCCTTGCAGGCCTTCGGGTCTAGTTTTAGGCCCAATTTTGATAATCCGAACCGTTCATATTTTATGATTTATTCAGTATATCATACTTGTAAAAAATCAAGTTGATCGGATATCAGAAAACATGTGTTCGGAAAACTGTTTATTAAATTCTTTAAAAAATAGTTTTTAGTTCAATTTTTCGAACACATGCTTTCTGATATCCGATCAACTTGATTTTTTACAGGTATGATATACTGAATAAATTATAAAATATGAACGGTTCGGATTATCAAAATTAGGCCTAAAAATAGACCCGAAAACCTGCAATGACGAACGCAAGTACGAGACGGCAAGGAAAGACCCTTGGCTCCTCCGTTTTCACCTTATATAACCAAGAAAACATCCTGCAACGCGTTACAACTTGAAGTAAATTCCAACTTGATTATTTTATTTTATTTTTGGAAACAAATTCCAACTTGGTTATTAGAATCATCCCGTACTAATCATCCATCACATCAAAGCCACACATATCAAGTTTCTCGTACACGAACACCCTTTTTGGGAGAAGTTAGGATGGAATACAGATATTTTTAAAAAAAATAGACCCGAAAAATTTCAAAATATAAATCAAAATTTAAAATAAAATTCAATTTTTTTTTTAAAAATCATAACTAAACAAATTTTTTCTTTTCAAAATTCAACTCAAAACTCATAGCTAGAAACACGACTCCACTCTCAAATAATGATTCTAAAAATAATTTTAAAAAATAAAATAAAAAATATTTTTTTTAATTTTTTTTAAAAATAGAGTTTTGAAAAGAATTTAATTTTAAGTTTAAGTTTAAAAAAAATTTAAATTGTGTATTTCATTATGAGTTTTAAAAATAATTTTATTATAAATTTTGAAAGAGTTTGGATTGAAATCACAATTTTACCAAACGCTGCATAAAATTCCTCTCCATCATTTTTCTTTCCCTTTGCCTCCAACACCACTATAGTTATAAAAATCATAAAAATCAAGGCTCGCATTAGATCAAGACTCAATGATGATTCTTGAATCAAGCGACTCAAGCAAGACCCAACATAATTTTCAAAGAGTTAACCACCTGAACACTATGCAGAGTCCTCTTCAACAAAAACCCCACATATTGGTCGGTTTCCCAGGACCCATAACACTATGTAGCAGAAAATAAGCATAATAATCAAAACCCATTATATAAAACCTCAATAATTGAACTGTAGCAAATCGATTTCTATATTTCGATTTTCACCCAATTATGTACTCTCAACGGTTCGATCATAATTTCAATTTTTGTGGAACTGATCCTTAATTTATTCTGAAATTGGATTAATCTGACTCAAGCATTCAAAAACTTATATCGAAAACGGGTATTGACCCATCTAAAATCGTGAGCTCTACCGTTTTGGCCCAATAAAAATTTATGATTTATTAAATATATACTTTAAATTGTGTGAACAAAATCGAATTCTGACTAAATATGACAATGAGTTAGTGGCAATAAAGGGCTGTGGACGGTCTCTTACCAGACACTGGTTCTGCTCGGCGGCGGTGGTTGGTGGTTGTTCTGCAGTAAGTTCGGCATTTCGCAAAAAAGATGAGGCGGCTGAGGGAGTATCCAAAGATTGGCCATTTGGGTTTGGTGGGTATAGACCTAGAGAAGACGACAAGTCTCCTGATTCTGGTAAACATTCATCATGGATCTGTTGGATGGTTAGGTCATTAGCATGATTATCAGGTTTAGCAGCCAACGAGATCGGAAACATTGAACAGAATAAACATGTACTAACAAGGATGCAAGACAAATCCATCGCTTCAATTTTTTGTATACCCAAATGAGAGCAGAGAGCAGCGAGCACAGAGAGACTTTTGGCTTGTTTTGTATGGAATAGAGGGAAGTTCTTCTTCTGCCTTTTTTTAATACCGTAAGATAATCTACCGACGGGGAAAAAAAAACACAAAATAAATACAAATAAGGTATATTCGAGGAAGCCAACGGAATAGTTCGATTGGATTTTATTTTTCGTGTATTTATGGGAGTTTTTCTCTTTCAATTTGATTTTTTTTTTATATATTTATTATATATTATTGTATTTAATTCTCATCAATATAATTATAATTTATTTAATTTAATTGTAACATCATATATAAATCAAAGAATAAATTGCACTTTACCCCATTTATATTAGTGCCCGTTTGGCGTATCACACTTAGAAATTGTTTGGAATGAACTATATAAGTGCATTTTTTGATTTTTTAGATAAAAAAAAGTAGAGAAAAAAATATCGTTGTTTGAAATAACTTTTTTACTTTTTACGAAAAAATGTGTATTAAAATATTGTGTAAAATAACAAAATTATTTTTTATGGCTGCTCATTATTATGTAAATTTATAATTTTTTGATTCATTCATTGCTTTGTCAAAATAAAATGATAAGAAGAGTGTGAACACACAAAAGGGTAAATTTGTCTTTTTTCCCTCTAACTAGTGAATCTTTTTTCCCGCCCAAACTTTTGTGATTAGTGTTAAATTTTTTACCTTTTAAGTAATTTTTTGACTTTTTATCTTTTATAAGGATCCCAAACAAACAATTGGGCTAAAATAGTCACAAAAATAAAATTAAAAAAAACTACAAAATCCATCTCAAATGAGACTTTTTAGTCCCAGGCTAAAAAGGTCAAAAAGTCAACTCACATCTCAAATAAATCCTTAGCCACTTTCTCACTTTGGTTCTTAAATTTTGTTCTTTTTTTTTTCTCATTTTAGCTCTTCATGTCTGAAGTTTTACCTACTTGATTCCTAAAATTAATTTCTATTAAAAATTAGACAAAAAATGATACATTGATAGTCACATGACATAAAAATATTTTATTGCATATATGATTCATACATCTGACATAAATTTAAATTTCAATATAATAATATGTTTTTTATGTTATGTGACATTTATTGTGATATTTTCTGTTCAATTTTAAATAGAAATTAATTTTAGGAGCAAAATTAGAAAAAAATTGAAACTTGAAGGGTCAATGTAAAAAATATAAACTTTAAGGACCAAAGTAGAAAAGTGACCATACTAAGAGTGCAAAGTGTAATTTATCCATAAATCAAAGGGGGGAAGAAGAA
Organism: Camellia sinensis; assembly: GCF_004153795.1. Classification (NCBI taxonomy): domain Eukaryota; kingdom Viridiplantae; phylum Streptophyta; class Magnoliopsida; order Ericales; family Theaceae; genus Camellia; species Camellia sinensis. Next base: position 2,312,982 of record NW_021026252.1, read on the forward strand.
GAAGAAGAAGAAGAAGGCCCTGCTTCAAGGAGGTTTCATTTTTTACAGTCCGCTCGAGCGTAAAATGCGTGAAATGCGTGTATCCAGTACTTTGCATGTGTTTACAGTCCGCTCGAGCGAGAGAATGCACGCTCGAGCGAGGACTTGTGTCTCACGCTCAAGCGTGGGTCGAGCGCTTGTCGAGCGTGAATTTCTTGCATCCAGTACTTTTGCAGTCTGCTCGAGCGAGGAAATTCACGCTCGAGCGGAGATCTTTTGTCTGCATGTCCGCTCGAGCGTAGAAAGCCACGCTCGAGCGAGACCCCTGTTTTTTGAAAATTTTGAAAAGTGTTTCAAAGTGCATCTTTGCATCCTCATTCCATCCTAGGCATTCATAGGCTTAGTTTAAGGCATCTTAATAAGGTTAGTGCTATAGAACCACACCGAGTCAAGATAGGGACTAAGTTATCGTTTCCCAAACGTGCAACCTAGTGTGTGTTCATCCTATAACTGTGTAGGGTTGGCATCTGAGGACGCTCACTAGCCTATCTGTAACCCAGAACTCTATGAGTAACAATGTTGTAAAGATATGTTCAATCATGAATATTTTCTGAATGATCAACTGTACTACTTTCTGAAATGATATTTCTTACTGAAAAGTTAAAAAGTTAAAAAGTAAAAAAGTTACTCAAAAAGTTAAAAAGTTAACACTATTCACCAAAAGTCAACAATTACGGCTGCACAACTCCCCATTCGAATTTTTTCCCTACAAATCAATTTTTACAATTTTTTATTACACATTTTTCCATAAAAAGTCAAAAAGTTAACTCAAACATCCATATTTTCAACCTCAATTTTTTAGTCTAAAAAAATAAAAAGTGCACTTATTTAGGACACCCCAAACAACCCCTTAGTGCCTGTTTGGCATATCACATTTACGGGTTGCTTGGAATGAACTATGGTTTCGTTTGAGAAGTGGGTTGACTTTTTGGCTTTTTGAATTTTTTGGCTATTTGAGCCTGGGGTTAAAAAATTTGGTTTGGGAAGGACTTTTGATTTTTTGATTTTTTTGTGAAAGAAATAATGTAATGATTATGGGTTGAATGTGATATTTTGTCTTAGGGCATGGCTTCTGTCCAGTCCTTAATCGGACTGGACCATGCTGTTGGGCCCGTGGAGGCCTACCATGCGTCCCGTTTTGATAATCTGAACCGTTCAATGTGTAGAACTCGTCGAGTACTATTTGTCTGTAAAAAATCACATTAATCGGATATCGATAGCTATGTGATCAAATCAGTTTTGTATAAAAAAATGGATGGTGAATAAATTAACGGTTGGCAAAAATCTATTTTGATCACATAGCTATCGATATCCGATCAACGTGATTTTTTACAGGCATATAGTAATTGACGAGTTTTACATATTGAACGGTTCAGATTATCAAAATGGGACCCGTGGTGGGCCTCCACGGGTCCAACAGCATGGTCCAGTCCGATTAAGGACTGGACAGAGCCATTCCCTTTGTCTTGTTGGGCTAAAAACCTATTTCGTTTTTTGTGGCTATTTTAGCCAAAGAAGCCACAAAACCCACTTTCCAAACAGAGGCTATATAAGTGTACTTTTTGACTTTTGAATAAAAAAGTAGAGAAAAAAATATGGTTGTTTGTGATAATTTTTTAATTTTTTACGAAAAAATATGTATTAAAATATTGTATAAAATAGCAAAATTATTTTTTACGGTTGTGCAAGCTTTGTGTGCACTGGTTTTGTTGATTTTTTTTTTTTTTGGACAGAGGAACGGACAGTCAAAAGGGTAAATTTTTCTTTTTGCCCTCTGACTAGTGAATTTTTTTTCCGCCCAAACTTTTGTGAATAGTATTAAATTTTTTACTCTTTTTAGTAACCTTTTGACTTGTTGTCTTTTGTAGGGATCTCAAACAAGCACTTAGGCTAAAATAGTCACAAAAGGACAAAATGTCACATCTAAACCATAATTATTTTATTTTTTTGTCTCACAAAAGTCAAAAAAATTAAAAAAATCCATCCCAAATGAAGTTTTTTGGTCCCACGTTAAAAAAATCAAAAAAGTCAACTCACATCTCAAACAAATCCTTAGCCACTTTCTCACTTTGGTTCTTAAATTTTTTTTTTTATTTTTTTTTTCACTTTAGTTCTTCATGTTTCAAGTTTACCTACTTGATTCCTAAAATTAATTTCTATTAAAAATTAGACAAAAAATGATACATTGATAGTCATGTGATATAAAAATATTTTATTATATATATGATTCATACATCTGACATAAATTTAAATTTCAATATAATAATATGTTTTTTATATTATGTAACAATTATTGTGATATTTTCTGTTCAATTTTAAATAGAAATTAATTTTATGAGCAAAATTAGAAAAAAATTGAAACTTGAATGGTCAATGTGAAAAAAATAAACTTTAAGGACCAAAGTGGAAAAGTGACCAAACTTAAAGAGTGCAAAGTGTAATTTATCCATAAATCAAACGAAAAAGAAAAAAAAAGAAGAAAGAAGAAGAAGAAGAAGAAGAAGAAGAAGAAGAAGAAGAAGAAGAAAAAAAAGGCCCTGTTTTGAGGAGTTTCATTTTTTGATTCCATTCCATTATACATGCAAATGAGAAAAACTATTCATTATTCTTGGAGCGTCACATGTTTATGTTTCACGATTAATCATCATACACAATGTCCCTTTATAGTTACTTGGGATATTTGGTTTCATTGGAATGATTTCATGGCCCTTAGGTCGTGTTTAATTTATGGATTTGGTGAGAGATTTTAAAATAGAAAGAGAAAATATATTTGAAATGTTAATGAAATATATTTTATATTTCACATACTTTTTTCTTTATATACTTTTTCTCTTTTCATTTTTAAATTCTTATTCAAGTCTATGAACCAAATACAATGTTAATAAAATGAATCTGTTGGCTTTTTTGGCTTTTGAAGGTTAATAGTGTAATTTTATGCGTGCCAGCAAGGATCAATAAGTCCTTACAGAATTTATAATTGCTAACTAATTATCAGACTATTGTGTTGAAATTCTTTCAGCTTCAATGAAGAGGACTTTTACTTGTGGCTTGTTTTAGGAGAAATTTATAAGAAATAACAAGTACAGAACAATTTAGAAATTGAATTTCGTTGAGTGAATAAGAATTTACAATGAAATAACCTAGTTTTGAAAAGATTTACAACAACTACTTGAAACTACACCTAGGAAATAAAGTGCAGTACAGGAATTGAAGTGCTAGAAATGTAAAGAATTGGAAATGTAAAAACTAGAAAGGAAATAAGAAGTAAATAAACTAGTTTCTGGATTTGAGTCTGGGTCCTCAATTTGGGGCCTTCTCTGCTATTTATACTCTCCAAGGGTAACTATCAAAGTGGGCTTCCAACCGTCGAAATGTCCTCCTATGATTGTTGATCATGCTCTCTCATAGTCAGTCCCACTATGCCATTCTTGCAGTTAGGCTTCCCTCTTGGATTTGAATTTGAATTTGAATTTGAATTCGTGAGTAACCGTTAAGCCATGTCATCTTGCGCTTTCTAGCTATTCTAATGTTGTGCAGATCCATTATAACCAATATGACCTGCCACGTGTCTGTCTTTGATTAGAGACTTGTATTAACTCCCCAAATTGCCTTTCATGTACCACGTGTCAAGCTGCGATTGCTTCGAAAATTGCTTCAAAGAGTAGGGCAGCAGATCCAGCAGCCAGACCAGTGGGCTCATGAGTCCCAAGAGTTCCAGATTGGTTTGTCACACAAAAAAACCTAAGGAAATGCCTACCCAAAGAAAGGTTTTTGGAGACTATGGAAGAATGATCAAACCTCCCTTGGTGGCTCCAAACAATTGAGTGTTATTAAAGAACCTAAAAACAAAAGAGCCAGAAGTGGTTCCTATGATTTCTAGTTCTCAAAGAATGAAGATCCAACGAACATACACCCAATATCAGAGGGATCTGAAAGAAAGTGAAGAAAGCACGTCCATGGCACAAGCAAAAGACCAGACAAATGAGGGGATAGGTTCGAAGCCTGTTCCCAAAATTAAGAGGAGTGCCAACAAGGAGCAGTTGGCTAAAGTTCACGTTGAACTAAGAGCCAAAGAAAAATCCAGTTTAACAAGCCTCAAGAAGACTTTAATGGAAAGTGACGATGAAACGAATGAAGGGACTGAGCTAGGCCAAGAGAGAATATTAGCTGAAGATGAAATGTTTAAGACCTTCATGGCTGAACAGACCTTTTTGGTTGACAAGCCAACGGAGATAGATCACTAACAAGTTACTTCGAAGGAACCTGCTAGCACAGAGGTACCAAAATGCAGCATGAAAGATGCTTCCGAAATAATAGAACAAGCTAGTTTGGAAGGGAAACAAGTACAACTAGTAGTTCAATTTGCCTCATTCCCGCCGGTGCCAGTAAACATGGTATATATACTACCACAGAAGTTCTAAACTGAAGAAGGAAACCAAGAAGGTCAGGAAGATGACCTCATTCTAGTTTCTAGTGAAGATTCACAGGTCAACATGATTCAAGATGAGTCTGAAGTGGCTATACCTATGGAAACTAAAGAAGAAAGTGAGGAGGTGAGTATTAACCTCTCATATCCTTTCGAGTACCCTACAACATCTATGACTCAACACGTTAAGCCCCTGTATACCAAGGCTTACTTCAATGAGATACAAATGAATAGGGTGTTAGTGGACAATAGGGTGGCGATGAACCTGCTTCCAAAGTCCTCCTCAAAGAAATTGGGGAAAAAAAACCCCAGATTAATCCCAACCGGCATAACCATTGCTGGTTTCGCTAGGGATAAGCAGATGGCTCAGGGCATTCTACCCATCAACCTAAGTGTGGGAATTAGAGATTGCATGACAACATTCTTTGTTATAGACAGTAATGCCAAGTATAATGCTTTGCTAAGTAGGGTTTGAATCCACACCAACAAATGTGTATCTTCCTCTCTACATCAGAAAATGATGATAACACTGTGCAAGGATAGACAGAAGAGATCAACGCAGACCCCCAACCCTTTATTACTTGTGCTTATTTTGCAAAAGCCAAGTTATACACTAAAGGAGTGACACTACTCAATGTGCTGAGGAAGCCTGATGGAACAGCTGAAGTAACGACTGATGAGGAAGTAGCACACCTGAAGCACTTAGTGCATGAGAGTGTTGATGAAGAGTTTGTTACCAAAGATGACAATGATGCTTGGTTGTAGGCAAGAAGATAAGAACCAAGAAGCCAGACCCTTGGCTTTAGTCAAGTTTTCAGCATTGGATGTAAAGTCAATAGTCCAGAAGGTACAGGAACAAGAGAAGGAAGCCATGGTGATTGGTTGTAGTCAGGAGCAACAAAAGGCTAGGCCTTTGGCCCTTGATAAGTATTGTGCATTGGACATCGATCCAAAAGTCCAGAAAATACAAGAAGATGAAGCCTTATGGACAGATTTTGTATATGAGGAAGAAAGCAAAGATGTTGAGCCAGAGAAGGTGGGAGCAGAACCAAAAGAAGAAGTTGCTTTGAAGGAAAAAGAAGTCAAAGGAGAAGCATCAGTAAGTGCTCAAGTACAAGACCCCTTTGAAGAAGTCAACTTAAGGGAAGGTTCTACACAACAACCCATCTACATCAGTGCTTGATTAAGTCCTATTGACATGAACCAGTTGTTGGTAGTCTTAAAACAATATAAGGATTGTTTTGAGTGGTCTTATTATGAACGGCCTGGATTGGATAGGTCATTAATGGAACATAGGCTTTCTATGAAGCCTAATTTTAAACCACACAAGCAGAAACCAAGACGGATGAGCCCTGAAATGGTTCAGAAAGTGAAATAGGAGATTCTTAGGCTCCTTAAGGCAGGCTTCATTAAAACAACTAGGTATGTTGAATAGTTGTCTAATATTGTGCATGTGGTTAAAAAGAATGGTAAGATGAGGGTATGCATCGATTTTAGAAATTTGAATTTGGCAACTCCAAAAGATGAATACCCCATGTGCCTATAGTGGACCTATTGGTGGACAATTCAGCTGAGCACGGGATTTTGTCTATGATGGATGGGCATTCTAGTTACAACTAAATCTGCATTGGAAATGAGGATATCCACAGGACAACATTTAGGTGTCCTGAGAATATTGGCACCTTCAAATGAGTAGAAATGCCATTTGGTTTAAAGAATGTTGGGGCAACATATCAGAGGGCAATGAATACTATCTTTCATGATCTTATTGGAGGATATCTAGAGTGTTAAATTGATGATATTGTTATAAAGTCCCAGTCTATGGAGGAGTACTTGGTTCACTTGATAGCAACTTTTGAAAGAATGAGAAAGTTCAAGTTGAAGCTTAACCCTCTTAAATGTGCTTTTAGTGTATTAGCTGGAAACTTCTTAAGGTATGTAGTACACAAGAAGGGAATACAGATTGATCAGAATAAAGCCAAAGCCATTTTTGAGACCAAACCTTCATCAAGTAAGAAAGAATTACAAAAGTTCCTTGGTCAGGTTAATTTCTTTCGAATATTTATTTCTGACACTGCAGGGAAAACTAAAGTGTTTTCTTCTTTGTTAAAGTTAAAAAATGAAGAAGAGTTTGTGTGGATAGCAGAGCATCAAACTGCTTTTGAAAGAATTAAAGCCTATTTGGCCAAGCCTTCAGTGTTGATGCCACCAAGGAGAGACAAGCCCTTGAAGTTATACAGTTATGCAGCAGAAGACTCATTGAGAGTTTTCCTAACCCAGGACAATGAAGAAGGCAAGGAGCAAGGAGTTTATTACCTTAGTTGGTTTTTAAATTCTTGTGAATATAAATATTCAGCTGTAGAAAAGTTATGCCTTGCATTGTACTTTGCAGCAATGAAATTAAGATATTATCTTTTGCCTACTGTTGTCTTGGTAATTACAACCACAGACTTGGTTAAATACATGTTATCTAGACCTATGTTGAGAAGAAGAATTGGCAAATGGATATTAGCTCTATCAGAATTTCATCTAGAATATGTCCCCCAAAAAGCAGTAAAAGAACAAGTTTTGGCTAACTTCTTGGCATATCATCCATGTCAAACAAAAAGCCAAGAAATAATGGACCTTGGTATGGTCAATATTGAGCCATGACAAATGTGGTTCGATAGATCAAAAGCCAATGGTTTGGTTGGAATTGGTGTTATAATTAAATCACCACAGGGGGTAGAAACCACACTTGGTTTCAGAGTAGATGAAACTATTTGTTCCAATAACCAAGCTGAATATGAAGCTTTGATAATGGGACTTGAGATGCTTATTGGATTACAGGTTCATGCAGTTGATATATTTAGGAATTCTCAATTGGTAGTCAACCAAGTAAAGGGAATTTTTAAATGGCAATGAGCAAGCATGTTGCCATATTATGTTGCTGCATTGCATTTGCTTTCTCAGTTTCAGATAGCCAATGTGACTTATATCCCAAGATTCATGAATCATAAGGCCAATGATGTAGCCCAGAAGGCCTCTAATTTCAGAAGAAAGGGTGACCCCTAAGTGGACATAAGTCAAGCAACATATCAGAAGTTAATAACACATTTGGCTAAAAGGGATATCATAGTAAAGTTAACCAGAATAACTTAGAAGAGCATGATTAGAGACATCCAATCATTCAATATTTAACTGGCCTTTCTTCGAAGGCCAGCAGAAAAATTAAATTACAGTCTATGCAATATATAGTGTATGGTAATGCTCTTTACAAAAGGGAAGCAGATGGATTGTTGTTGGAATGTTTAGGGCCAAAAGAAGCACTGACTGCTATGGCTGAAGTGCATGAAGGTATTTGTGGTGCCCATCAGCTTGGTGTGAAGATGAGATAGTTGCTTCGAATGCATTCTTACTATCGGCCAACCATCCTAAAGGATTGTATAGAGTATGCAAAAGGATGTCAAGCATGCCAAAAGCATGGCATGATAAGACATGTACCAATAGCTGATTTGTATGCAGTACTGAAGCCATGGCCATTTAGAGGGTGGGCAATGGATATGATAGACCATCTTCGAAACATTATTGTTTCATTCTAGTAGCCACAGATTACTTCACTAAATGGGTTGAAACTAAGCCTTACAAGGTTGTGGATTAGACTTAGGTTATTGGATTTATCAGAGAATCAGTCTATAGGTTTGGCATCCCTTAGACCATAACTGTAGATAATGGGACTGTTGTCACGACCCAAACCCACCCCTAAGGGTTTAGCATCCTAACCGGCCAGTAATCCATGATTACCAAAGGCTTGCTTAGCAGTAAAGACAATAATATAGTATAATGGGGGCTGGCGAAAGCCATTCAATAATAAAATGATGTCCAATGAGCTGTGGAAACCTGAATGGAAATAAACTTTCATGCACACAGCCGTATTCACAATCATTTATACCAAAAATTACATACGTAAGACAATATGCAAGTTAGGGATATGATCCCCACATCAACAGCTGTATAACCAAGCGTCTTAAACATTCTTAACATTAACAAAGACAAAAGGAAAATTTGAGTTATCGAAGAAGCCTTTACTCGTGCAAGTTCAGAACCTCGCTATGAGGCACAACGACTGGCTTGACAACATGTGAACTCAGGTCGACACCTCTAGCTTTGATCCAGTGCCTGGCCACCTACATATATATAATAAACTGTGAGCTAAAGCCCAACGAATAACGAATGTGTAAAGGGGTTAAGAATGAATGCCCTTTCGGTAATTAAAACAACCATTTATATCTGTAGATCAGTCATTCATTCAATGTCTCATATTTCAAGTCGTATCATTCAGTTAGAAATCATAGCAGTCATACGTGGTACATCTAATAGCAGAATAGTACAGTAGGACGTAATAGACCGAACAGTCAGTTGATGGCCATCAATACAGTAATAGTAACAGTAGTTCCAAAGATTGGAACTGACAGAGATCTCTGTAACAGTAGCAATAACAGTAACAGTAGTAGTAGTAACAGTCAATTGCTATGGATACCACGAGTACAGTTTGTAAAATAGGACAAACATTCATTCAGTAAACAATATTATTTCAGAAAGCAGTACAGTTAATCATTCGAAAAATAATTATAATTTAACATAGCTTTACAACATTGTTACTCACAGATAACAGGGCTGTAAGCAGGGTATTCAGCTTTCTTAGGTGCGAAACGTACACAGTTACAGAATGAACACACACTGAATTACACACCCGGAATTGATAACTTAGTCCCTTTTTCTTGTTTTGGTGTGGTTCTACTTCATCATTCCTCATTATGATGTCTTAATCATGGCCCAGGAATGGGAATGCCTAAGATGAAAAGATGATGCAAAAGTATACTTGAAAATGTTTTTCAAAACTTGCTGAAAACAGGGGTCTTGCTCGAGCGTAACTTTCTTCGCTCGAGTAGACATATCGAATGTGAGTGGTTGCTCGAGCGCACACTTATTCGCTGGAGCGGTCTGCAAAATGTGAAAAAGTTCTGGTTGCGTTAAATCTTCGCTCGACGGTCGCTCGAGCGTGTGACACAGATCCTCGCTTGAGCGCAAGTCTTGTCGCTCGAGTGTGCTTCCAAATACGTAACTTCTGAGAGCATGCAATTTACGCTCAAGCCATCCTTTTGTCGCTCGAGCGGATGTGTGAAAATAGAGGTGGTCGCTCGAGCGTGGAAGCAAAATTCTGAGTTTTCCAAATTTGCTTCCAAAGTTCAAACCATGAATTCAATATTCCAAAACTCATCTTTTTGGGCCAAAATTCTGGAAAACACTTAGAAACTCATAACACATCATGATTTAAAGATCATTTCATGAAATCAAGGCCCAAAAGCATGCCAATTGTTCAAAAATTCTTCTTGAAATGGAAGAACATGATGTAATTATGACATGCATGTATTCATTTGAATTCATAACTTCCAAAACATGATCACATGAGATATTATTTTCCAAAACATGGTGAATTCTTAGATTACAACTATAATATGAACATGCATGTGAGGATTCTCATGAAAACAACTTCAAAACTCCATGATATGGACATGCACGCATGAATTGATTCTCAAATCTACTCTTTAGGCTATTTCTTGACTTTAGTCTCTAATTTCCATGAACCCATGCATTAAACAACTTTATTTCACAATTAAAAGGGTGGATTCCTACCTTAAGGCTTGAATTCTCAAGTGTGGTAGCTTAATCCTCCAAGCCCTCTTCAATTTCCTCTAAATCTCAAGCAATTCTCATGTGGAGTTCAATGTTCTTCCTACTCTCTCTCTCTCTCTCTCTCTTTCTCTCTCTCTCTCTCTCTCTCTCTCTCTCTCACGTTTTTGTGTCTATGAGCCCAAAGATGCATGTAAGATGAAGAAAAAGAATGAGTGGGGAACAAAAAGGTGCCTTATATAGGCTTAGATCAAAATTTCATTAGTTACGCTTAATTGAGTATTAATTATTTTAATTTAATCGTTCCGAATCAAATTTTAATTAAACCTACCATAAAATTCTATAATTCCTAATTAGCATATATAACAAGTCAATTTCTGAATTGGTTGCCGATAAGGCTTTCAATTCGCAAATCAAAATCAAAACGTGAACATACCTTTCTATATCAAACAGATAAGCATGCATTTAAAGCAACACACTCACATAATTAATTTGAGATTTCGTCTTAATCATTTATTTAGTATGCTTAATCATGAATTAGCGTTAACCATGAGTCGGGGTTGTCACAACTGTGTTTGATAGAAAGATGGTGAAGTCTTTCGCAACAGAATTTGGAATTAGTCTTATCAATTCTACCCCTTATTATGCACAAGCAAATGGTCAAGCAAAATCATCTAACAAGTCCTTGAAAAAAGGAGTATAAAGAGTTGTGGAAGATAATTCTTGGGATTGGCACAATTTGTTGTTAGATGTATTGGGGGCTTACAGGACTTCTCCAAGGTCAAGTACATGGATCACTCTTTATGCCATAGTATATGGGCATGATGCAATATTGCCTGTAGAAATTAATATTAAGTTCTTAAGGGTAAAATGCCAAAACCAATTAGCTGCTGAACAGTACCATCGACTGGAGGAACATCAAATGATGCTTGCTCAGGAGTGGTCTCCTTGATAACCTCCTCATCCTCCTCATGAGTCAAGTCTAGGACTTGATCATCCTGAGGAAGGGACTTGGTCTCACTAGCATCTTTGGGCTTCCTTACCAAACCCTCATCATCATCCTTATCCTCATCCTCAGATTCAGACTCAGATTCATCTTCAGCTTGGCTTGGCGGCGGAGGTGGAGGAAATGGAAGAGGAATAGCGTCGGCTTGGCGCAGTGGTGAATTGTCAGGAAGATTAAGTTTCTTTGCAAGGGCCATCCAACCAAGGGAGAAGCCCCTGTTGCATGCCTGCCTAACTTGTAATTTGTATTCCTCTGTAACATCGGCCATTCCTTGGGCATAGGCTTTTTCGTCGGCTTCTTTGATTTCAGCATCTTTAGTGGCCAAGGCCTCTTGAAGTTCCTTTTCGGCTTGGGCCTTTTGTCCTCGGCCTCTCTCTTCTCGGCCTCGGCGACCTTCTTAATAGCCTCGGCAGATTCGGCCTTTTCTTCGGCTAGGGTTTGGGCTTTGGTGGCAGCCTCAGCCTGGTCTTCAAGCTTCTTCATCTTTGTCAGAAAAGTTTTGTTTTCCTTTTTTAGGGCAGAAACCTCTCGCCTCATATCGGCTAACTTCTCCCTTGTTTTAAAAGCTTGCATGGAGAGAGAATGGGCATGTTGAATGGCCTGAAAGAATCCAAGGGAAAAGATATTACACAAACTTTACAAGTATAGAAAAAGAGGCAGAAAGACAAGTTGCCAAATGGGGGAACTTACTTGTACAGAATGTTGGAGCATGAGGGCGTAGTTCTCGTACTCGCTCATCTTGGCATTCCGCTCAAGATCGCCAGGAAGGAGAATAGCAGTACTGAGTGCCACGCCGACATTAATGTCATTGGCACTGTCATAGGCTAGAACAGGCTTATCTTCCAGGGTGATTTCAGGCACCCAGGGGACTCTTGGTATTTTGGAACTCGAGGTCGTTGTAGATGATGACCTCGGCTTTTTTGATTGAGTGGACTCTGATGACTGTGTTTCAGCAGACCTTTTTGTGGGAACGGAAGTGGTCTTCGCACTCTCAGCCAGTTTGGATATAGGTAAAGTGTCCTCAGATTCAACTTGAGTCACTTTAGCCTTTGGCTGGGCTTTCTTGGTTCTCTTCAACTTTGGTGGGGGCATGGTTTGTGTCGGCTGAGCCTCAACGTCCGTAGGAAGGTCGGCTAGGAGATCTTGGGCAACAGGCTTCGGGCGACCCATCTCAGCAGTCTTTACAAGTCGTCACCGACGTTTTCTTTCTGGTATTGGGATTAAGTATGGGGCTGAAGTTGATGGTTGATCAGCTGGATCAGAGGTTGACCCTTGGTCAGCCCAAGATGTTGATACGGTTTGTAGAGTGGTAGCAGAGGGAGGAGATAAGCTCCTCTTCTTTCTTTTCGGGACGTCAGGCAGTGTGGACTTGTACGTCGGAATAAAATTCAGTACCAGTGGAGCCTTGCGCTTTTGGATTGGCAGATCTAGGAGCTTCTTTAACTCTTTGCTGGGAACGTAGGATTGGCGAAAGTCTTTTGGTGGCTTACAAACGTCTGCAAGAAGAAACAGACATTAGAAACAGATAAAATATTAAAGACTTGAACAGAAACAACTAAGTATTAACGCTGGCCTCTTACCCTTGCCCTCTTTAACTGATCGGGGAAGAGGGTAGAGATGGGTGTCCTCGTCTGCGCCAAACTCCCAATTTCCCGAAGCAATAACATAATCATCTCCAGCCCCCTTGTTGGAGTCTGGAAGGTCGGCTACGATTTTGAATTCAGTGGACCTCGGTTTGAGGTAATAAACGTAGCCTTTTCCCTTCAGGTTAAGGGGGCACATGGTATAACAGTACTGGATGTCGGCAAGGGTGATCCTAGCGTTCTCCTGCCTAGCTAAAACTATGATGCCATTGATCACTCGATAAGAGTTTATGGCAAGTTGCATTGGGTTTAACTTGTAAAAGTGAAGAATTTCGCGAAAGAGAATGTTAAGTGGGAGCCGGAGTCCGCACTCAGTAAAAGCTACTATGGGAAAGGGCATTGAATCATCTGTGGGCATGATAGAGTCGTTATCTTCAGCCAGCCTCAGATGGACATCAGCAAGAATAGAGAACTCTTGCCTAAAGTACTCAAGTTTGGTCGGGGTGTCTACCCTATGTCTCCACATACCCATAACGTCGGCCTAAAATCAGAGGGCTAGGTTTCAGAAAGAAGATGCTCTTAAGGGATTGTCGGGACCTCAGCGAAACCCTAGGTATATGCAGGTAAGGATTGTTTCAGTTTTTTCCTAAGAATTGATAGGTTCTATAGACAAATCCCAAACCTAAATCTATGAAGGCAAAGATTGAAAGCAAAAATTGAATGTAGAGATCTGGCAAAGACACAAAAAACAGAAAACAAAGGCAAAGTTTCAGAAACAAGAACAGGGATGGGCTATCAAGAACATGAAGAATACGAGAAATAAAGGACCAAGATCAGTGGCAAAAATACAGTGAAGTAGTGAAACAGTGCAAGTGTTCAAAACATGAGCAAAATCGTGGAATAGACGCATCCGGATAAATAATCCAATAAATTAAATGTTTGAGCAAGGCAGTAATGACAGGAGATTCCAAAAATGGTCAAGAATTGAAAACAGAAGAAACAGTTGCTTACCAAAAAAAATGAAGCCGATGTGAGGACTGCCGAAGTCAGTCGGAAGTTACAGATGTGGCAGAACGATGAAAGTTCCACCAGGAAAACAAATACAGAGCTTGGAGCTTCAGCAATGGTGGATTCGAAAGAACGGGTTTAGAGAGAGAAACAGCAAATGCAATAGCGAAGAAATGAAAAGAGTTTTTGTCAAAAACCAAAAACGGCGGCAAAAGGTAATCAATGCGCCTGGAGCAGCGCATACGTTAGGCGGCGTGCGCAGAAAAAAACGTGGTTTATAAGCGCGTCACAAACACGGACCAATAAGGTAAAGACGCGTGAGAGAAACGGTTGAGTAAATGATGCGTGACAGGTCACACATATGAAAAATATCACTGGAATTCTTGTTCTCCGAAGAGAACATGTCGGTTTGAAATAAATGATCTCGGCTGAAGAGTTTGTAAGCCAGTGTACAGAAAGAAATATCGATATAGGTTCCATCACCTCAAAATGCCGAGGTAATAGAACCTAGGGGGCAGTTGTGGGGATGTATTTTCTATAATACCAACACGTGGAATGGTGACGCCGACGTGTCAGCGGAAGTGCCGCGTGTCCTGGTTGTGACGCCGAGGTTATCTCGGCGAGGCCGAGGTCATCTCCAAAGATATCGGAATCCGAGATAAATGGATAAAAGATAAGGGACATGAGTCCTAGAGTAAAGAGGAGACTTAGCTAAGATAAGGATAATACTTTTAGGGAGTTTATCCTTATCTCTTGAGGAATCCAAAGTAAGCACTGAATTGGAGTCCATAGAAGTCAGGCTTCTAGTAGGACTTGGATTGAGTAAACTATAAAAGAGAGGCACCCCCATAGGTCTAAGGTACGCAATTTTATGCTTTGAATAATAAGTTTAGCAATTGATTATCTTTGAGAGATATACTAGCTTGATCGTCGGAGTGCCCCCGGGTGGAAGAGCCACCGCCGGAGCCTTTTCTTTTTGTTACAGGTTTGCTGAAGCCATCTATTCTACCAGTGCTCTCCAGCTGATTACTAGGCGGGCAGTGTGGTCAGAAAATTATCCATACAACTATATACGGATTGTATCTATAATTATTTGTATAAGGGGATTTTAAATGCTGATCAAGGGATTGTATCAATAAATGCAGGCATGTGGAAAGACATGTACATTGAGAAAAATTAATAAATGTTAATTAAGGGATTTTGATCAAATCAATAAATGCTGAGTTTTTTTTTTTTAATAAAAAATTTAGAAAATTCAAATTGGGATATTGAAACTCGCACAGGCCTTGGGGGTTAAAAACTTTTTAATATATAAATTATGTTTTTTAAGATTTTTTATAAAAATAATTTAACAACCTTATCACTAATCATAGTTTATGAGAGAAGTTGAAAAGGCTATTGCAGTAACTATACACGGGTTGTATCTATAATTATCTCTATGAGGGGATTTTAAATGCTGATTAGAGAATTTTGACTAAATCAATAAATGCAAGCATGTGGAAAGACACGTGGATTGAAAAAAGGTAATAAATGCTGATCAAAGGATATATATGTGAATTGTGATTTTGAAATATCTTTTTTTTTTCTTTTTTTTATATTATATTAAAGTTTAATATTTTGATAATAATCATGTGTTAGACTTTTCAATGAATTAAATGTCTTGTTTTTTTATATTATATTAAAGTTTAATATTTTGATAATAATCATATGTGTTGTACTTTTCAAGGAATTTTTTTTTATGCTTGTTCTTAATGCATTAAAGTGTTATTATGAGGAATAATAATCATATTTGTTGGGACTTTTCAAGTAATTCATATATGTTGGACTTTTCAATGAATTTTTTTTTTTTAAATACTTATTCTTAATGCATTAAAGTGTTATTATAAGGGTAAGTGTAACGCCCTCAAAATAATAACATCAAACCCATCAATATAAACATACATTTATATACAAAAGATCCACGTTTCCTCAATTCATAAGAGTACTTCATTACAAAAGTATTACACGTTGACAACAAAATAAATAGATAGATATAGATATAGATATTTATATTTGTTTTAAATTTTTTTTAATATACAAATTATTTGTTTTGGAAAATGTACTGCAATAATTATGAGAGAAGTCAAAAAGTCTTGTGGGTTGAGAGAAGTTAATAAATGCTGAGGTTAATTTTTTTAAAAAAGAAACAAAAAATTAAAAAATTAGGATTGGCATATTGGAGTTCCCACAGGCCTTGGGGGTTAGAAACATCCTTTTGCTTAATATATAGTATAGATTTATTTTTTCCCTGTGTGATTCTCTTTCTCTATTATTGGTTTGGTTTTGGTTTCAGTTTTAATGAGGTTTATGTGTTTGTTTATCGGTTTGTATGGTGGAGAATAATTATTGGTGATTATGGTTACAATCGAAATATCTATATCCATTCCATGCGAAAGATTTGATTAGATTTTTTTTTTTTCAATGAATACTATAAAATTAAAGTAAAAAAAAAATGGGTATCAAAATTTTTATTTTTTATTATCATTTTATTTTATAAAAAATGTGAAAATTTATTGAGAATTCAACATTTTACTATAACATTAACCAGGTAAATTTAAAACTTTTAAATATCATTGTGTTCTTTATTTTTATCATTTTTTTATCCCATTAAACCATTACTGCTATTTGTTAGTTTATTAATTATAATTCAATTAATTGAAAATGAAAGCTTAATATAAATTTTCATATATATTATAGTTAATTTGGTACAATTATAGTGGTATATAATAGCATAATATATTGGGATAATTTCTAAATATAATTTCTATTTTTTTATGTGGTTAAAACAGTCCATCTTAATAGTATATAGAAGAGTTAGATGGTTTCTTTTATCTCTAAAAAAGCAAATCTATTTTTTTTTTTACTTTTTAATTTTTTAAATTGAAACATCAATTGTTTATGTCGAAAAAAAAAGATTCATTTTTTAATATGTAGGATATTTACAAATGGAAAATGTTTGACATTCCAAATTTTTTTTCATAATCCAACTTATAATGATGTAGTCATAAGTGTCAATTTTTATACAAATGTGAGAAAAGAATTAATTAAATTTTACATTTCAACCAATCACATACTCAAATTTTAACTATTTCAAGATGTTATTTCACTATAATTCCAATAATCACATACTCAAATTTTAACTATTTCAAGATGTTATTTCACTATAATTCCAATTAAGAGAATCTTCAACCCATATTTTTTTTATCAAATTATAATTTGATGAAAATTTGAAAATATTAAATGTTGAAAATTATGCTTTTTCCATCAAAATTGGTGAAAAGAAAAAAATTTGGGATAAAAATGAAAGTTCTTTTAAAAATTGATAAAAATTTAATGAAAAATTTAAAGTAATTTATATCAAATCAAAAATTTTATTCAAATTTAAAATCAAATTAGATAAAAAAAATTAAAAGAAAATGATGAAAGTTTGAAAATATTTTGAAACCTTTTCTATTCATAAAGATTAAAAATCTGTGTGTATTATATTCATATTATATTTTTAGTTATGAAATTGAAATAAAAAAAAATGTAACTTAAATTATTGGATTAATAATAGAAACATCATATTAATTATTGTTAAATATTACTTCACTTCATATTTAATAATAAAATTATAACTTTGTTTTAATTATAACTTTTAAATTTGTATATTTTTCTAACAAGAAAAAGTATGTCATAACTCAGTTAATTTCATTTAATCAGGTATAACTTTTTTTTAATACAAATTATCAAAATTGTACTAAATATGTATATATATATATATATTTTAATTTTCTTAAACTAATAATTTAAAAAGTCATAAACATAAAAGTTAACTTATAAAGTTCATGTATATTGCAAGATAAAATATTAAATTATTTAATAAATTCTTTTTTAAAATTTATAAAGTCATCTACATAGTACGGGTTACTAATAGTATGGAATTAGTACAAAATAACAAATCGCAAAAATATCAACAAAAAACGGAAAAAAAGAAAAATAAAAAAAAGGGTAAATGCAAACCCAATAATTTAACCGCTTGATGAGGGCACCCAACCCAACCCAACCCAACCCAACAAAGGAGGTATCCCAGATTCACGCCTAACAAGAATAACTCAAAGGCGTTATTTTAGTGTTATTCATGTTTAGAAATTATATAATTTTGGAGTATTTAAGTTGATTGAGTTTTATTTTATTTTTTTTCTTCTTTTTGGACTACTTTAATCAATTGAGCTTATTTATTTATTTATTTTTATTTTTTACGGGTCTGGATTTTCCATCCTAGATTTGGACTAGAGGGAGTTGTCCCGGTTTATGAAGCCTATCATGGATTTAGTTTTGATCATCTATATAAGAAATTAAATCAAATTAATAATCGTAACTTAATTAATTTATCGCATTTGTCTCTAAAAATAATGAATGATAATGTATTTTTAAAAATAAACCATATATTTTTTGGGTCTATATGATTATCATATTAACTTATTTTTTATAAATAATATATACAAAAAAAGTCTAACAAAATAGATAATTTGAATTATCAAAATAAAACTCGTGATGGATCCCACGAGTTCGAAATGAATCAGAGGGAAACTAATTATTTATATATATATATATATATATATTTCTGAGATTATGAGGGAGGAGGAGCCTCGCCCTACCCTTGATTTATTTATTTATTTTTGAGAAATGTAACTATTGGCTTTTTAATGAGCTAAAAGATTTTGATCAAATTGGTTTTCATACGTATTATTTTGACAAAACACTTTTTTTTGGTTGAATTCCTACATGGTAAACCTCATTCCCAAGCATGAAATATCAGAACCGCGTGAAGGTGAATCCATAAAATGGTCACTTTAAATTTGAGATTTGTGAACCGTGTTATCACAATGGGAACGCAAACAAAGACTCCAAAAAAGATTTAAACACAACAAATCTATGCGAACCGCGTTATATATCATCAACATTACTAACTTGTTTTTCTCAGAAACTTTCATGAATAGTCATAATATCTAACTGATATAATACTACGTACCTTCGAATATTCTCATTCTCTTGCTGATTGATTTCCAACAATTAAGATTTGTTGGTGTGAATCCAAAACACCACCCTTTTTTGCTGCTCACTAACCCTTTTCCAAGGAAACTAACTTATACAATACATCCAACCCACTTTTTTCTTTTATCTCATCTCAACCCAACTTTAGTGTTGGTCTAAATTATTCTCTCATGACTTTAGAGCCTAATCTTTGATCTTTCGCAAATATTTATGCCCCTGTGGTATCTTTTTTTTTAAATAATAAATAAAATAAATAAATTTTATTGTCAAGTCAATGACATCATAAAAAGATATCACATGACATCTATCTGTTTTACACTAAAAAATTACTCCATAGAAACCATTGTTTGGTTCATAAATATATAAATGAAACTTTTCTTTGTTGAAACTCTTTGGGAAAATTTATGATTCCTCACAAGTAAATTAATCAATGGGAATAAAAATTAATGTGGTAAAATTAAATCAAAAGGCAACACAAGAATTTTCACGTGATTCCCTCAATGTGAGGTACGTCCACGGGATCGAAATCCGATTCCACTATCAACCAAATAAGTTTCAAACGATTACAAACGAGACACTAATGGTCTCACAAAACCACCCTTAGGTGAATTCCAAATAATCACAAATAAACAAAGAGGAAAGACCTCACCAAATAGATGAACCAAAATCTTCAGAACTAGAGTTGAAGAAGACCCAAAATAACAAACCAAATCAATTTCAGAACAGAGGCAACATGAGCATGAACAAATCAAGCACCTTGACCAATCTTCACCAATCGGCACTGTTACTGAAGCTATATAGCAGCCGCCCACTTTTTGGTGAAAAACCCAATCTATATCTCTCAAATATTGAACAATATATATTGTGAATTTAGGGTTTTGTAATCAAACCCTAATTGTTTCCAAATTGGATTGGGTCTCCTCAAATATAATATATAAAAATATATTATACCTAAACCAAGCTAAATTAAAATTCTTTAACAAACCAATTGGGTCCCACACTCCAATAAGGAGGTATACCCAACAATTCTCCCTCTACCGACTTAGGTGGAGATATCAACCATACCCGCCAAAGTTCGACACTTCAAATGTTTGTCTAAATTCCTCCCATTTCCGCATTAGTTTTTATTCCCATTGATTGATTTACGTTGTGGGGAATCAATGAGATTTTCCCTCTAACACACGTGGTATCAGAGCTTTATGGTTCTATTTGATCTGTTATTTTGTGTAAATCATGATGGAGGGGAATGGTGGGTCGGTATGTCTAGCTCAATTGAAGTAATGTGGGTAACTTGGGAAACTAAAATGGAGGACCTATTATTTTGTAAAGATTTGTATGGACCCATTGAGGGTGATAGTGGCAAACCCGAGGGTATGAAAGATGATGAGTGGGACGAGGCTTAATCGAAAAGCCGTTGGTGTTATCCATCAATGGATTGATGACAGTGTGTTTCATCATGTGCTACTGAAACTTCGGGCACATGATTTATGGAAAAAAATTGAGAGAGTCTTTATGATGAAAATCAGCCACAATAAAGCCTTTTTGTTTCGTAAGTTGGTTAATTTAAAATATAAAGAGGGCAGCCCTATTCCGGAACATCTGAATCAATAAAGAGTTATGTTAACAACTTGCTTCTATGAAAAATATTTTTAGATGATGAGTTGCAGGCTTTGATGCTACTTATTCCTATACCGAAAGTTGGGGGAGACTTTGGTTGTTGACGATTAGTAATTCGGCCACCTGATGAGTTGTCACAATTGGGCCAAGTCACATAGTAGCTTGTTGAATGAAGAAACTAGACAGAAAATCAGGGGTTCCCTCATTCGGAAATCATTTGTTGTGAGAGGCCGAAGCAAAATAAGGGGGAGGAGTAAGACTCCTCTTGGTCGTAATCAAAGCCGTAACAAATCAAAAGTGGTCTTTTTTCAAAGAAAGACATTAAGTGCTATTATTGCCATAAGAAAGGCACAGAAGCGGGAATGCGAAAGCTCAAGAATAAGAGAAAAGACGTGACAAGTGTGGACAAGAACCAAGAAGACCAACACAGCAGTTACTACCAATGGTGATCTCATGGTTATTTGTGAAGATGATTGTATCAATTTTTGTGGGCAAGAGAGCAATTGGGTGATTGATTCCGGTGCTTCTTTTCATGTGACTTCTCGAGTTGTTCTTCACTACCTACACCGAAGGAGATTATGGTCTGTTCGAATGGGTAATGAAGGTTTGTCCAAGGTTATTGGTAGGGTGATGTTGCTTGGAAAAAATTTGGGCTGCAAGTTGTTGCTTAACGATGTGAGGCATGTTCCCGACATTGGCTCAATTTGATCTTTACTAGGAGCTCGATGATGAAGGCTTCAACAACAAATTTGGTGATGAAATATGGAAGCTCACAAAGGGTTCTTTGGTGGTGGCTAAGTGCAAGAAGACTCATACACTTTATTTGATGCAAGGAAAATTTGTAAAGGTGTTGTCAATGCACTTGAGATGATACTTCTACCGAATTGTGGCACAAGCGGGCTTGGCCACATGAGTGAAAAGGGGCTGCAAGTATTGTTCAAGAAAGAGCTTCTACCCGGTTTGAAAAGTACACATCTCAAAACTTGTGTTCATTGTTTGGCGGGGTAAACAACATGAGTTTCTTTTCATAAAAATGTTGCTTCAAAAAAGAAAATGTTTTGGAGTTGATTCATTCGGATGTTTGTGGTCCTTTAAAAGTTAGAACACATAGTGGTGCACTTTATTTTGTTACTTTCATTGTAGATTATTCAAGGAAAGTTTGGGCTTTTCTACTAAAACTAAAGATCAAGTTCTAGAAGTATTAAGCATTTTCACGCCATGGTTGAAAGAGAAACAGGGCAGAAATTGAAGTGCATTCGAATCAGACAATGGTGGTGAATACATTAGGCCATTTGAAGAGTATTGTCGCAGTCAAGGTATTCGCATCAAAAGACAGTTAGAAGAAACTCCTCAACAAAATGGAAGTTGCCGAGAGGATGAAACTGCACACATTGTGGAAAAGAACAAGGTGTTTGCTTTCACAAGCTAAATTGCCAAAGATCCTTTTGGGGTGAGGCATTGAAAGACAGCGGTTGACGTGATCAATTTGTCTCCTTTCTATCCTTTGAATGGTGATGTTCAGAAAGAGTTTGGACCGACAAAGAATGTGACTTATGAGCACTTGAGAGTGTTTTGGTTGCCGAGACTTTTTGTCACATTAAAGAATGAGAGGTCCAAGCTTGTAGTAGTAAGTCAAGACAATGCATTTTTTCTTGGCTATGGGCGTGACGAGTTTGGTTATAGATTGTGGGATCCAGTCGACAAGAAAGTCATTCGAAGTCGTGATGTTGTGTCTGAAGACCAAACAATTGAAAGACTTTGACAAAGGTGATCAACCGGAGCCAAAAACTAGTGATCTCATTGACATGGATCCATCTCCTTCATCTTCAGTTGATGATGAAAATAGGGGAGATGTGCAGCCACCTATTGAAGAAGTGGAGGATGATGCTAATCCTAATGAAGTTGAGCTAGAAATTGGAGAAGAGCATCCAACTCAAGAACCGCCACCACAACTTGAGTTAAGAAAATCTACAAGGGACCGACAACTTTCAAGGAAAGTATCCTCCCAATGAATTTGTGTTGATTTTCGATCAAGGGGAGCCTGAGAGCTACCAAGAAGCAGTGAGCATGCAAAGAAAGATGATTGGAAAAAAAGCCATAGACGAGGAGATGAATTCCTTGCTTGAAAAAAACAGACTTATGATATAGTGAAGTTGCCTAAAGGGAGGAAAAATTTGAAAATAAAAGTGGGTTTTCAAATTGAAGAAAAGATGGCAAGAATCTGAGGTAACAAGGCACGTTTGTTGTGAAAGGTTTTGGGCAAAAGAAAGGTATTGACTTTGATGAGATTTTCTCGCCAGTTGTGAAGATGTCTTCTATTGGTTGTACTTGCATGGCTGCAAGTATGAACCTTGAAGTTGAGCAACTTGATGTGAAGCCATATTCTTCATGGTGATCTTGAAGAAGAAATTTACGTGGAGAAAGGGAAAGAGAAATTTAGTTTGCAATTGAAGAAAAGTATGGTCTTAAGCAAGCCCGCGGCAATGGTACAAAATTTCAATATATACATAATGAATAATGGTTTTTCTAAAAACACTTCAGACATTGTTGTGTTTGTGAAAAAAAAAATATTATATTTCGATGGACATTATTAATTTATTGCATTTAAGTTTGCATGACATGTTAATTGTAGGTCAAGATATCTACCATGATAAACAGGTTGAATTGGAGTTAAGCAAGTCTTTTGCTATGAAAGATTTGGGGTCGGTTAAAGCAAATTCTTTGTATGAAAATTGTTCGTGATCGCAAAGAGGGGCTGATTTGGTTGTCTCAAGAAAGCTACATTGAGAAAGTTCTTGAGAGGTTCAACATGAATAAAGCAAAGCCGTGTTGATTGTCCACTTGCGGGTCACTTCAAACTTAGTTCGAATCAATGTCCTACAAGTGAGAAAGACAAAGATAAGATGTTGAAAGTTAACCTTTATGCTTCAGCAGTTGGTTCTTTGATGTACGCCATTGTTGTACAAGGCCGGATATTGCTCACGCCGTGGGTGTGGTGAGTCGGTTTCTCTCTAATCCGGGTAAAGAACATTGGGCAGCTGTTAAAATGGATTCTAAGGTATCTTCGAGGGACTTCGAAGGTGTGTTTGTGTTTTGGGGATGGTTAAGCCGATGCTTGATGGGTTCAGGGATTCTGACATGGCTAGTGATGTGATTCTAGAAAATCTACTTGCGGGTATTTGATGACTTTTGCAGGGGGAGCTGTGGCATGGCAATCTAAAATTACAAAAATGTGTTGCTCTCTTAACTATCGAAGCTGAATTTATTGCTATTACAGAAGCTTGCAAAGAAGAGTTATGGTTGAAGAAATTTTTTGCAAGAGTTGGGTTTGAAGCAAGAAAAGTATGTGCTTTATTGTGATAGTCAAAGTGCTATTCACTGAGTAAAAATTCTACTTTTCATTCGAGATCGAAATACATTGATGTGAGGATACCATTGGATTCGTGATGTGTTAGATTCGAAGTTATTACAACTCGAAAAGGTTCACACGGATGATAATATTTCGGATATGTTAACTAAGACTTTTCGAGG
>NW_021026252.1:2339247-2358845 GCF_004153795.1 Camellia sinensis
CTTAAAAACATGATTTTGCCACTTCACAAAGTGGGCTTAAAACTCACAATCATCGAATTGTTCCAATTCAAGCAACAAAGTCTTCATCTACAGGCATTCAAGCAGTTGAGCACTTAAGCACATAGCCTTATGGAAAGCATGCGAAACATGGCATTTATGGCAATTACACTCATTTACATCTTATTATGACGAAATTATTTCCTCATCAATGATCAACATGCGTGATAAATTTATTTGTCAACTAAAGTTATAAATATGGTACTGAACAACTATTTGGTGACGAAAATGAGAATTTTTGGTTACAAAATGTTGTTTTATTGGTGACAAAAAATTTCGTCGCTGAAGTAATTTCATTGGTGACGAAATTATTTTTCGTCACGGTGGTTTTTAGTGACAAACATTCAATGACGAAACCGGTGATGAAAATATTTCCTCACAAATATCTATAGTGACGAAATTAGCTCTTTGGAGACAAAAAAAATTCGTCATTCAAGACCCAACTTGTTGTAGTGTTGTGAGGCCCTGCGGTTGGCGTTACGCAATATATAATCGTTGGTAGGCATCCGAGGTAAGGTCTGCAACAAAACAACAAAAGATGGAGTTCCAAATAATCCGGTGTCCAATTCTTGGTTGGGAGGACGAAATCTCTTTGAGGGAGTTCTAGAATACTAACCACTAACATTGTAACCTTTGTTATCTATTTGAATATCATGTTCCTTTCCTCTATTATTGAAATTGCTGTTATTGACTTGAATATCATGCTTCACTACTTGGTTGTTATAAATACTTTGGTGTATTGAATTGGGAAAAAAGAACGGGATATGTGTGCATTTACTGGGCATTTAAAGCTCATGGCGTTTCATGTCAAGTATTGAAGATACAGTTACCCTAAGAGGATTAGAAACTAGTTTATAAACGTGTTTTGAGATTGTAAGTGATAGATCCCATGTTGTATTTAAGACTTGATTTTGTAATTATTATATATCTATACATATCTTTTATATTACCTATTCCTTATTTTTCATCAACACATGTAGACCTTATGTTAATACCTTGATAAGATCTATCAAAAAGGTCGCTTTGCTATCTAAGGAGATTGGACTTTGAAGGGAGGCTAGTTTGACTCCTACAATCTTTCTTGGAATCTTACTTGGTTATTGATCAAAGGACTCATTAGTGACGTTTCCTATTTTGTAATCTTAGATAAATCCTGTATTTATTTGTTATGATATTCTCTGATGTTCCCATTTTTTGGGGCATCACAACTCTCTTGTTTTTAAGACTTTCTTTTCTCTCAAATTCTAACACAATTTTAGAAAGTTGAGGACAAAGTAGAAGACAAAGTGGGGTACAAAGTGGGGTATTTTGGGAAGATAATGGAGCAAATAGAGGACAATGTATAATGGAGGTGAATGATGAATGGAGATGGTGGTGTGTGATTTAGGAAAATGGATGATGAGTTGAGATAGTGGGATGTGATTATGAAAGTAGATGGTAAGTAGAGATAGTGGGATGTGATTATGAAAGTAGATGTTAAGTGGGGATGGTGAGGTGTAATTATGAAAGTAGATGGTGTGTGGGGATGGTGGGGTGTAATTATGAAAGTGGGTGGTGAGTGGAGATGGTGGGATGTGATTATGAAAGTAGATGGTGAGTGAGGATAGTGGGTTATAATTATGAAAGTGGATGCTGAGTGGAGATGGTGGGGTGTAATTATGAAAGTGGATGGTGAATAGAGATAGTGGGATGTGATTATGAAAGCGGATGGTGAGTGGGGATGGTAGGGTGTAATTATGAAAGTGGATGGTGAACAGGAATTGATGGGTAGAAAATTTGGTAGTGGAGATTTGAAGAGACAATATTCTTTTAGTAGTGGAGATTGGTAAATTTTGGATGAAAAATAATTTGGCCAAAAAATGCATGAAGATTGGGATTAAAGCTCAAATTTCATCTCTCTTACTGAGGATTCCGTAAGAAACACATTCTGATTATCATCATCGACTAATCAAAAGAAAGCACCTAAGTCTTACGGCTGGTCAAAATGGGGGTGTCTATAAACATTTTGTTGACCCGAAATTTATTTTCTTGATTTGGCTTATGGAGCTAGAGTTACGATAAACATTAAAAATGGCCTAAAAGCTAATCGATTCAACTTTTATTCCAACTTGATCATAACCTAATCATTAAAAAATTATCTTAACAATTGGCACCTTCCGAAATCTTCTAGATTGATCTAGATTTCTCTAATGTTTTGGATTCTTCTAGGATGTTCTAGAATCTTCCAAATTTTCCTAGAACTTTCTAGAGTCTTATAGATTCATGTGAAAAACTCTAGTGAGTCTATTTTGAATCCTAACACTCCCCCTCAACACTAACTTTCTATTTACTGATCGTTATTCATGTGTATGTAAATCTTGAGCTCTTCAATTTGCTTCGACAATTCTTTGGTTTAGTTTTCAAATCAATTTTTGAGTGCTCCAAACCCAAAATTTGTTTAGTTTACAATTTTCCCAAAAATGTTTTCAATCACTTTTTACATCTCCTTTCTTCTTATCTCACATCCTACTCATCAATCAATTACTTTTTCTCTCTACTCTCTCATTCTCTCACATCTTGTACATCAATCAATCACTTTTTGTCTCACACCCATCTATGCAACTACAAAACAACTACCAAAAAAAAAAAAAAAAAAAAACTACAATCATCCCAAATTACAAAACTCCAAAACAATTTTCAAAATATATAACCAAACAAATTTTCAAATTTTGAAAACTCTTTTCAAAATTTTATTTTTCAAAACCAAACTAAAGGACCCAATAATTTTCAAAAATGTTGAAGAGTGATTTTGTCCAACAAAACATAGTATTAGAATTGTTTAAAGAATTCTAGAATATAGTGAAAAAGTAAAAGGATCATAGAATATTCTAGAAGGTTAATGATGGTCTCTTGGATCAAGTTGATCCTAGCCATCCATTAAGGAGGTGGAAGATTATATAAATGGAAGACCTCTCATTGTAGATAAATAAAAATGATATAGAGAGTAGGGTGGTGTGGTGAGAAACCTACTAACCCAAGTAGTGTTTGTAACTAAGTGATCAAACACTACAAGAGTGATCTAGTGAGAGATGCCCCAAAGTCTTAGAGACGAAGTCTAAGAAAGAGTTCTTGAAGGTATTGTGCGAGTGAACAAGTGAGGTGTATTAGTGTGTAGTTGTGTACAGGTTTATAGCGATCCCGGTTGTCCCTTTACTGTTCTGTTGTATTCCGGAATCGGTTCCGTGAGGTTGGTAGTGGTATCTATCTTGTTGCCGTCCTTTAATTCCACTTGATTGAGTTTTAGGATGTTTTGGGCGGGGTTGTTACAGGTTGGTTAGGCCTTGGTTTCAATTCCTTGTTGCCCAGTTTTTAGGCGTTCCGCTCGAGCGGGTCTTCTTGCGCTCGAGCGGGGATTGCACAAAACCAGTATTTCGTGTTCCTGCAAAACTTCTGCAGATGGGATTTTTACGCTCGAGCGGGTTTGTTTACGCTCGAGCGGTAGCGCTCGAGCGGGTCTGTTGGCACTCGAGCGGGTAGTACTTTCTGGGTATCAGTTCTGGGAGGGGGAAATCTACGCTTGAGCAGACTGGTTTTCACGCTCGAGCGGAAGTGCTTTATTCTTGTGCCTTGGCGCTCGAGCGGGCCTTATTGCGCTCGAGCGTGTCCAGATTTTTGTTCTTGGCGCACGAGTGTTGTGTTCTCCGCTCGAGCGGGTCATACGTATATGAGTTATCCGCTGGGTGATTTTAAATCACTTTTTGCTTTTCCTTCTCTCTCCTACTTTTTCTAAAAACCATTTTTGAGAGCCTCTCTCTCTAGAAACTCCCTTCTCTCTAGGGTTTGATCTAGTTAGAGTGCCCTCCTTCTCTTCAGCTTTTGTAAAAGTGGTGTTGATCGTCGAGGGCATCGTTTTGATCCAAGAACCTTGGTCTTTGGAGCACTTTGGTTTTGGTCTCTTCTCCATCCGAGCTCTAACTTCGAGGTAGGGATATCCTACTCCTCTTTATGGGCTTTGTTTTTAAATTTTAGTATTTTGAGATGTTGGGGTTAGTTTGGTAATTTTGTGAAAGTTTGGGGCTTTTGTGTAAATTTACAAAAGTTAGGGTTTTAGCTATATAAAACCTAGATGCATGTTTGGCATGGAAAAGTGAAATTAATGTTAAAACATTAATGAAAATGGAACCTAAGGGTTGTAATGTTAATTATGGAAAATGCCCTAATTACATTGGTTAATTAATTTGCATAATTAATTATGAGAAGTGAGGAATTGATTTGGAAAGACATGGGATAAAAGGGTTTAGTTGGATTATTTATCACTCACCTAGTTGAAATGTTGATTATATATCCATTGTTGCATTTATTTTCTGTATAGAAATAACTGCTTTGGGCTATCGGTGGAGGATAGTCTTGATTGTTGTAGACAATGCATGATGATTAGGCAAACCGAAACTAATCACTGGAATGTGTCATTGAGCATGACGACTGAAAGAATACATTAAATTTATGTGTTGTGTGATGATGTGTATAATTATTGTTTATATGCATTGTGTTGTGTTTGAGGAGATAGGGGATGTACTCCACGGTTTAGGGGAAGAAAGGGGATGGACCTCTAAACCGGATGTTGTTGGGAGGAGAAAGGGGATGGACTCCATAGATAGAGCTCATATGCTTATCTAGTGATGTGATGACAGAGCTCATATGCTTGTCATTGGAAGTGTGATAGTGCTCATATGCATATCTGTGGAAGTGATGATATAGCTGGTATGCTTATCTGTTGGTGTGCGATATAGCTAGTATGCTTATCAATTATGAAATGGGGAAGTGCTTGATATGAAGTACTGTCTCATATGAGTTGTTTGGCCAGGTTCTGAGCCATGGTTGTAAATTGAGAATTGAAAGGAATTGAAAAATGGACTGTAATATGGATTTGTATGTCATGAATCTGTAAAGTGTGATAAGGGAAAGTATCAGTGTTGGCCATCTATCAACTGCTATTCTTTTAGTCATTGTTCATATTTGGTTTAGTATATTTCTACTGGGCTGTGGCTCACCCTATATGGGAATATCATTTTCAGGCTACAGGTAGCATGCCACCTCCAAGGACGTAGCTTGGGAGGCTAGAGGCAGGCGGACTTTTGTTGTTTTATTTCTTTAATGTATTACATGTATATTCAAGCCAAGGGCTTAAATGTGTAAATGAGTTAGCACTCTTTTGTTGTGAACCAAGTGTTAACTTGGAAGCTGTAAGCCTTTAGGGCATTTGCTTTTGTTGTTAACATGTAATACTTTTGGTAATGGAACTCTGATGAAATAGAAGAATGTGGAACTTTTATATATTAATGCATGTCTCTATTGATGGGTTTATGTTGTTATTTAGGGCGTCAAGAACTTGGTATCAAAGCTTACCGGGTTCGATACTTTGGGTACGTGGAATGATTAGGATCACAATGGGTTTGTCTCGCTTGATAGAGACTTAGATGTAGTGATCATATGCTATGTGCTTAATTGATAACATGCTTTATGTGACTATGTGGGTATGGATTTGTTCTAGGATGTTGATTGGATCCTTGGGTTTCTGTGAGTCCTGTTGGAAAGGCACTTGATCAATGCTGTTTCTAATCGAAACTCTAGTAATGCCTCGGGACTATCATTATTCGGAAATGAAATTCGTAAGTGCTTATGTGTTTATGTGCTTACGTGGAATGAATTACAGTTGTCCATGCATTAGGACGCGAGTGTATAGCTTTGGCACATTTATTAATGTGCTAATAGTCTTGGTTACCTTTATTAGGATGTCAGGACGAGGACGCGGTAGACGTGGCAGGCGTGGTAGGCAGAGATGCCTTTACCGGAGGAGGTTCCGGCGGTGCAGGAGGGAGTTGGTCAGGCCAACGTGGCCGAGCCAGCAGGTCAACAGGCTATGAGTGCCTTGGCACGAGAAATAGCAGGAGCTTTGGGTATTCTCAGAGCTGGGAATCAGGCAACTGAGGCAGGGCCTTCTTTCTTGAAGAGGGAGTTCTTCCGGTCTAACCCGGATGAGTTTATTGGGGATCCAAAGGAGCCACTGAAGGCTGGCGAGTGGTTGGAACAAATGTGTAAGACGTTCGAGATGCTTGGCATCGAGGACGGGACACTGAAAGTGACCTTGGGATCCTTCCAGCTGAAGGGAGATGCAGGTCAATGGTGGAAGTACGAGAAGGCTCGTGTTTGTGGTACGTGTGAGGCGTTTGTAAATGCTTTCCAGGAGAGGTTTTTATCTGCAGTGGCTAGGGAGAAGCTGAGGGATCAGTTTAGCCGGCTTAATCAGCAAGGTATGTCTGTGGCAGAGTTTGAGGCCACTTTCACTAGTTTGTCCAGGTTTGCACCTGAGTTGGTGGCGTCCGAAGAACGCCGTTGCTATGAGTTTGAACGGAAGTTGAGGCGGGGCCTCAAGTTGAGGGTTGGTGGGTCTTTCATCCGAGAATATAGACATCTAGTGGATGCTGCAGCTCACATGGAGCTCATGATACAGGAAGAGGACGAGGGGCAGAGAGGCTCCAAGAGGAGCCAAGATGGCCAGGGTGATGGCAGGAGACAGAGGGGTTCTAACCCTCAACAGTCGCAGGGTGGTGTGGCTAGATTGACCTTTCCAGTGCCGAGTGCGGGCTCTGGAAGAGGTAGTCAGGGAGGCCTAACTTGTTTTGCGTGTGGCCAGCTGGGTCACAAGTCTTCGGTTTGCCCGCAGAAGGGCGAAGGTCAAAAAGCTGCTTCTTCTTCAGCTAGACCCCAGAGTCAAAGTTTGGGCAGGGGGCAGCCCTTATCTTGCTATCAGTGTGGTCAGCCTGGGAACCTGAAGAGGTATTGCCCGCAGTTGAGTGTTACTTCAGGAGCATCTGGTTCTAGACAGACGCAGGGATTTTAGCCAGCTCAGTCTGTGCAGGCCTCGAGGGCCAATCCGGGAGCTTCGTCATCCCAGTCAGTACAGCAGTCGTATGCTCCGAGGGGTGAGCAGGTGGATCAGGGCCCTACAGGGCGCGTGTATGCTGTTATCGCGCAGGATCTAGTACCGGCTCCATCAGTAGTGAGAGGTACTCTTCTGTTTTGCAACTCGGTTGCTAATGTGTTGATTGATACGGGTGCATCTCATTCTTTTGTATCTGCTGCATTTGCATCTGTTTTGGAATTGGAGTTAGCACAGTTAGCATCTCCTATATCTGTAGTGTCACCTCTTGGGGGTGAATTGATCTTGAAACAGGGTTTTGGAGTTAGCACAGTTAGCATCTCCTATATCTGTAGTGTCACCTCTTAGGGGTGAACTGATCTTGAAACAGGGTTGTAGAGGTTGTGATATAGAGGTCGCCGACTATAGACTTGTGTTCCCTTTCATAGTTATGCCCATGAAGGGTTTTGATGTTATTTTGGGTAAGGACTGGCTATCGTCATACCGGGCTGTTATCGATTGCTACCGCCAGAGGGTCACGTTATGTACCTTGAGCGGGGAGTGGTTCCATTTCTTGGGAGACCGGGTTGGTAGTGTGTTGCCACCGGGGTATGATTCGCGAGGGCGGAGTGAGCTTAGTGGTCTACTTGCTAGCTTCATGAGTAGTGAGTGTGATGAGACCCAGACTGTGTTACCGAGGGTGGTTTGTGAGTACTCGGATGTTTTTCCCGAAGACCTTGTTAGTTTGCCACCTCACCGGGAGATTGAGTTCTCTATTGATCTAGTGCTCGGCACGGCGTCGATTTCTATGGCACCTTACCGTTTTGCTCCAGCGGAGTTGGTTGAGTTAAAAGTTCAGCTCCAGGAATCGCTAGATAAGGGTTTTGTTCGCCCTAGTGTTTTGCCGTGTGGAGCACCGGCCCTCTTTGCTAAAAAGAAAGATGGTGCCTTGAGATTGCGTATCGACTACCGGAAGTTGAATCGGGCTACGGTCAAGAATAAGTACCCTATGCCCCGTATAGATGACCTGTTTGACCAGTTGAAGGGTTCCCGTTGTTTCTCTAAGATAGATTTGAGATTGGGTTACCACCAGTTGAGGGTCAGGGAGGAGGATATTCCCAAGACGGCATTCCGTACGCGGTATGGCCATTATGAGTTTCTGGTGATGCCATTCGGGCTTACCAATGCACCGACAGTCTTTATGGACTTGATGAACCGGATCTTTCGGGAATTCTTGGATCGATTTGTGGTCGTTTTCGTGGACGACATTCTTATCTACTCGCCTTCAGAGGAGGAGCGCGAGGAACACTTGAGAGTGGTGCTTGCGTTGCTTAGAGCTCATAGGCTGTATGCCAAGTTTGGGAAGTGTGAGTTCTGGCTGAGGGAAGTCAAATTCTTAGGCCACGTGGTATCCGGGAAAGGGGTGTTTGTTGATGCATCCAAGGTTGAGGCAGTGCAAGATTGGGCACAGCCTAAGAGTATGTTTGAGATCTGCAGTTTTCTGGGATTAGCTAGGTATTACCGTCGGTTTGTGAAGGACTTCTCCAGGCTAGCTTCGCCGTTGACTAGATTGATGCGGAAAGGGGTCAAGTTTGTATGGAGTGAGACTTGTGACAAGTCATTCCAAGAGTTGAAGGTTAGATTGACCACCGCTCCGGTTTTGATTATTCCGGAGAGAGGGTTGGGTTATGCGGTTTATTGTGATGCCTCACGAGAGGGTTTGGGTTGTGTGCCGATGCAAGAGGGGAACATGGTAGCTTATGGCTCACGTCAGTTGAAAATTCACGAGAAAAACTACCCTACGCACGACCTAGAGTTAGCAGCAGTGATCTTTGCCTTGAAAATCTGGAGGCACTACCTTTATGGCAAGAGGTTCAAGGTATTCTCGGACCATAAGAGTTTGAAGTATCTGTTTACACAGAGAGACTTGAATTTGAGGCAGAGGAGGTGGATGGAGTTCATCGAGGATTATGATTTTGAGTTACATTATCATCCGGGAAAGGCCAATGTTGTGGCCGATGCCCTTAGTAGGAAATCTATTAGTGGATTGTAGCTGTATAGCATCTGGGAATGGGAGATGTTTGGGTGTACTTGGCGAGTTTTGATTTGCATCTGGGCGAATCTGTTGAGGGCTGCGGCTTTGTTTTCTGTTGTTGCCAGCAAGCCGCACACTTGTGAACTAGAGTGTTAGAGGCAGCAGAGAGGTGACCTAGAGGTAGTGAATCCCTCCGAGAGAAAGATCTCCAAGTGGGAAGTTGAGAAGGGTTTTGAACGGTGTAATCCCGACCTGAGTGTGAGATAACGCGAGACTGTTTGTATGTGCCGGAGTCTATGCCGAGAGGGAGTACTCCGAAAGAAGTTTTCACCATTCACCGCCTTGCAAGGCATCGCGCGGAGGTACTAAGATGTAATCGGGATTTGGGGTTCGCCAGTTTTGAATGGTGGGGTATGAGAGAGAATTGTGGCAGTTTTTCGTGTCTAGTTGCCTACTTGCCAGCAAGTGAAGGCTGCGAGCATCAAAGGCCAGCCGGGTTTGTTGCAACCCTTGTCCTATTGCGAGTGGAAAGTGGGAGCCATGTCTACTATGGACTTTCGTTGTAGGTTTCCGAGGACTCAGCGGGGTAGTGAGCTATTTGGGTGGTTGTAAGACCGGTTGACTAAGTCGGCGCACTTCAATTCCTATGCGCGTGATGAGATTCGGTAGATCATCTCGCCGAGTTGTATATTGGGACATAGTTGAGATTGCAAACGGGGTCCCAGTGACGATCGCTCAGATAGAGATCGCTCGTTAACTGCTAGGTTGTGGCAGAGTTTGCAAAGTGGCCTTGGGCACTAAGTTGACCTTTAGTACGGCTTAATCATCCTCAGACTGACGGGGCAAGTCCGAGCGTACCTATTCAGAATCCTTGAGGATATGCTTCGGCGGTTGTGTCCTTGACTTTAGTTAGGGACGTGGGAGAGGCACTTACGCATTGGTGGAGTTTTGCCTACAACAAACAGCTTTCAGTCTAGTAATCGGTATGCACCGTTTGAGGCCTTGTACGGCCGACTATGTAGGTCTCCAGTTTTGTTGGGCTGAGGTGGGTAATGCACCTTTTTGTTGTCCGGAGTTGGTTAGGAGATTGACGGAGAAAGTTGAGCTTATCCGTAGGAGGCTTTGGTTACAGCCGCAGAAGTTCGCCAAAAAGAGTTATGCCGACCGTGGAGGAGCCTTTGGGCGTTTTGAAGTTATAGGTGATCATGTCTTTTTGAAGATATCACCTAGGCGAGGTTTGATGAGGTTTGGGAAGAGTGGGAAGTTATCCCCTCGGTTTATTGGACCTTTTGAGATCCTTGAAAGGATTGGCGAGGTGGCTTATCGTTTGGCTTTGCCGCCGCAGTTGTCCGGAGTGCATGACGTGTTTCATGTGAGTATGTTTCGGAAGTGTGAGCCGGATCCATCGCATGTATTAGATTGGACCGACTTTGAAGTAGATGAGGATGCCTCGTATGAGAAGAGACCAGTTCGGGTCTTGGATAGGCGGGATCAAGTCCTGCGTGGCAAGACCATCCCTTTGGTTAAGGTTTTGTGGAAACATCACGGAGTGGAGGAAGCCACTTGGGAACGTGAGTTGGAGGTCCGCGAGAAATATCCGGACTTGTTTATTGATGAGTAATCTTGTATTTAGATTTTGTAATGTTGTTGAACTTAAGAGCTTTATATATGTCTTAAGTTGTAAAATATTGGTAATGTTTTGGTATTAATGGAAGTATGTTGTAGAACTTACCTTGATATGCGAAGTTGATTATGATATTGCATATGTTGGCTATATTGTAGATTTGGAGTTGTATCATATATATTGATTATGATATGAACTGTGAACCACGTGTGTTGGAAATGGTTGGAAACGAGAAAAAAAAATTGCATGTTGATAATGCACTTGTAATATATGTTGTGAAATGCCTCTTGAAAAGAGATGGAATTGACCGGTAATGGGTTGGGTTGTTTAATATTATGTTGTAATATTGTTGAGAATGGAGAAAACCTGTTTTTGAAAAACTTGTGTTTAATTTCAGGGACGAAATTCTTTAAGGGGGGAAGGTTATAGCGATCCCGGTTGTCCCTTTGCTGTTCTGTTGTATTCCGAACTCGGTTCCGTGAGGCTGGTAGTTGTATCTATCTTGTGTCGTCCCTTAATTCCGCTTGATTGAGTTTTAGAATGTTTTGGGCAGGGTTGTTACAGGTTGGTTAGGCCTTGGTTTCAATTCCTTGTTGCCCAGTTTTTAGGCGTTCCGCTCGAGCGGGTCTTCTTGCGCTCGAGCGGGGATTGCACAAAACCAGTATTTTGTGTTCCTACAAAACTTCTGCAGATGGGATTTTTACGCTCGAGTAGGTTTGTTTACACTCGAGCGGTAGCGCTCGAGCGGGTCTGTTGGCGCTCGAGCGGGTAGTACTTTCTGGGTATCAGTTCTGGGAGGGGGAAATCTACGCTCGAGCAGACTGGTTTTCACGCTCAAGCGGAAGTGCTTTATTCTTGTGTTTTGGCGCTCGAGCGGGCCTTATTGCGCTCGAGCGTGTCCAGATTTTTGTTCTTGGCGCTCGAGCGTTGTGTTCTCCGCTCGAGCGGGTCATGCGTATATGAGTTGTTCTGGCGCTCGAGCGGAGATTGCACACTCCCAGTATTTTCGTGTCCCTACATAACTTCTGCAGAGGAGTTTTCTACGCTCGAGCGGGATTTTCTGCGCTCGAGCGGGATTCTTGGCGCTCGAGCGGGTAGTACCTTCTGGGTGTAAGTTCTGGAAGGGGGGAATCTACGCTCGAGCGGACTGGTTTTCGCGCTCGAGCGGAAGTGCTTTATTCTTGTGTCTTGGCGCTCGAGCGGGCCTTATTGCGCTCGAGCGTGTCGAGATTTTTGTTCTTGGCGCTCGAGCTCCGTGTTCTCCGCTCGAGCGGGTCATACGTATATGAGTTATCCGCTGGGTGATTTCAAATCACTTTTTGCTTTTCTTTCTCTCTCCTACTTTTTCTAAAAGCCATTTTGAGAGCGCCTCTCTCTAGAAACTCCCTTCTCTCTAGGGTTTGATCTAGTTAGAGTGTCCTCCTTCTCTTCGGCCTTTGTAAAAGTTGTGTGGATCGTCAAGGGCGTCGTTTTGATATGAAAATCTCGGTCTTTGGAGCACTTTGATTTTGGTCTCTTCTCCATCCGAGCTCTAACTTCGAGGTAGGGATAACCTACTCCTTACTATGAGCTTTGTCTTTAAATTTTAGTATTTTGAGATGTTGGGGTTGGTTTGGTAATTTTGTGAAAGTTTGGGGCCTTTGTGTAATTTTACAAGAGTTGGGGTTTTTATTCATATAAAACCAAAATGCATGTTTTGGCATGGAAAAGTGTGAAATTAATGTTAAAACATTAATGAAAATGGAACCTAAGGGTTGTAATGTTAATTATGGAAAATGCCCTAATTACATTGGTTAATTAATTTGTATAATTAATTATGAGAAATAAGGAATTGACTTGGGAGGACATGGGATAAAAGGGTGTAGTTGGATTATTTATCACTCACCTAGTTGGAATGTTGAATATATATCCATTGTTGCATTTATTTTCTGTATAGAAATAACTGCTTTGGGCTATCGGTGGAGGATAGTCTTGATTGTTGTAGACAATGCATGATGATTAGGCAAACTGAAACTAATCACTGGAATGTGTCATTAAGATTGACGATTGAAAGAATACATTAAATTTATGTATTGTGTGATGATGTGTATAATTGTTGTTTATATGCATTGTGTTGTGTTGGAGGAGATAGGGGATGTCATTAAAATAAAAATGAAAGTTGCATAAAATGGAAGTTCATTCCAGAAACCACTATACGTTAACGATCTATTTGCAAATTAAATAAAAAAGGAAGTTGAACAGAAAAGTAACTTGAAAAAAAATGGAAGTTACTTAAAAATAAAAATGGAAGTTGCAGAAAATTAAAAATGAAAATTCATTCTAGAAACCACCATACCTTAACGATCTATTTGCAATTTAAATAAAAAAGGAAGTTTAATAGAAAAGTAAATTGAATAAAAATGGAAGTCGAATGAAAATAAAAATGAAAGTCGCATAAAATTAAAAATAGAAGTTCAATCCAGAAACCACTATACCTTAACGATCTATAAGGAAATTAAACAAAAAAGGAAGTTGAGTAGCAAAGAAACTTGAATAAAAAAGGAAGTTGCAGAAAATTAAAAATGAAAGTTCGTTCAAGAAACCACTATACCTTAACAATCTATTTGGAAATTAAATAAAAATGGAAGTTGAATGAAAATAAAAATGAAAGTTGTATAAAATTAAAAGTGGAAGTTCAATCCAGAAACCACTATACCTTAACGATCTACTAGGAAATTAAATAAAAAAGGATGTTGAGTAGAAAATAGACTTGAATAAAAAAGGAAGTTAAATAAAATTAAAAATGGACGGTGCAGAAAATTAAAAATGGAAGTTCATTCAACAAACCACTATACCTTAACGATCTATTTGGAAATTAAATAAAAAAAAGAAGTTGAATAGAAAAATCGCTTGAATAAAAATGGAAGTTGACTAAAAACAAAATGGAAGTTGCAGAAAATTAAAAATGGAAGTTCATTCAAGAAACCACTATACCTTAACGATCTATTTGGAAATTAAATAAAAAAGGAAGTTTAATAGAAAAGTAAATTGAATAAAAATGGAAGTTGAATAAAAATAAAAGTGAAAGTTGCATAAAATTCAAAATGGAAGTTCAATCCAGAAACCACTATACCTTAACGATCTATTTACAAATTAAATAAAAAAGGAAGTTGAATAGAAAAGAAACTTAAATAAAAAAAAGATGTTGAATAGAAATAAAAATGGAAGTTGCAGAAAATTAAAATTGGAAGTTCATTCTAGAAACCACTATACCTTAACGATCTATTTGGAAATTAAATAAAAAAGGAAGTTGAGTAGAAAAGAAACTTGAATGAAAAAGGAAGTTAAATAAAAATAAAAATAGAAGTTGCAAAAAATTAAAAATGGAAGTTCATTCAAGAAATCACTATACCTTAACGATCTATTTTTAAATTAAATAAAAAAGGCAGTTTAATAAAAAAGTACATTGAACAAAAATAGAAGTTGAATAAAAAGAAAAATTAAAGTTGCAAAAAATTAAAAATGGTAGTTCATTCAAGAAACCACTATACGTTAACGATCTACTTGGAAATTAAATAAAAAAGGAAGTTTAATAGAAAAGCAACTTGAAGAAAAATTGAAGTTAATTAAAAATAATAATGGAAGTTGTAGAAAATTAAAAATGGAAATTCATTCAAGAAACCACCATACCTTAACGATCTATTTGGAAATTAAATAAAAAAGGAATTTTAATAGAAAAGTAAATTGAATAAAAATGGAAGTTGAATGAAAATAAAAATGAAAGTTGCATAAAATTAAAAATGGAAGTTCAATCCAGAAACCACTATACCATAACGATCTATTTAGAAATTAAATAAAAAAGGATGTTGACTAGAAAATAAACTTCAATAAAAAAGGACGTTAAATAAAATTAAAAATGGACGGTGCAGAAAATTAAAAATGAAAGTTTATTCAAGAAACCACTATACCTTAACGATCTATTCGGAAATTGAATAAAAAAAGAAGTTGAATAGAAAAATAACTTGAATAAAAATGGAAGTTGAATAAAAAAAAATGGAAGTTACATAAAATTAAAAATGCAAGTTCATTCAAGAAACCACTATACCTTAACGATCTATTTTGAAATTAAATAGAAAAGGAAGTTTAATAGAAAAGTAAATTGAATAAAAATGGAAGTTGATTAAAAATAAAAGTGAAAGTTGCATAAAATTAAAAATGGAAGTTCAATCCAGAAACCACTATACCTTAACGATCTATTTAGAACTTAAATAAAAAAGAAAGTTGAATAGAAAAAAAACGTGAATAAAAAAAGAAGTTAAATTGAAATAAAAATGGAAGTTGCATAAAATTAAAATTGGAAGAGCATTCACGAAACCACTATACCTTAACGACCTATTTGGAAATTAAATAAAAAAGGAAGTTGAATAGAAAAATGACTTGAATAAAAAATGAAGTTGAATAGAAATAAAAATAGAAGTTGCAGAAAATTAAAATTGGAAGTTCAATCAAGAAACCACTATACCTTAACGATCTATTTGGAAATTAAATAAAAAAGGAAGTTGAATAGAAAAATAATTTGAATAAAAATGGAAGTGGAATAAAAATAAAAATGGAAGTTCAATCCAGAAACCACTATACCTTAACGATCTATTTGGAAATTAAATAAAAAAGGAAGCTGACTAGAAAAGAAACTTAAATAAAAAAAGAAGTTGAATAGAAATAAAAATGGAAATTGCAGAAAATTAAAAATGGAAGTTCATTCAAGAAACCATTATACCATAACGATCAATTTGGAAATTAAATAGAAAAGGAAGTTTAATAAAAAAAAAGTGAATTGAATAAAAATGGAAGTTGAATAAAAATAAAAATGAAAGCCGCATAAAATTAAAAATGGAAGTTCATTCCAGAAACCACTATACGTTAACAATCTATTTGGAAATTAAATAAAAAAGGAAGTTGAATTGAAAAGTAACTTGAAGAAAATTGGAAGTTAATTAAAAATAAAAATGGAAGTTGCAGAAAATTAAAAATGGAAATTCATTCATGAAACCACCATACCTTAACGATCTATTTGGAAATTAAATAAAAAATGAAGTTTAATAGAAAAGTAAATTGAATCAAAATGGAAGTTGAATGAAAATAAAAATGAAAGTTGCGTAAAATTAAAAATAGAAGTTCAATCCAGAAACCAGTATAACTTAACGATCTATACGGAAATTAAATAAAAAAGAAAGTTGAGTAGCAAAGAAACTTGAATAAAAAAAGAAGTTGCAGAAAATTAAAAATGAAAGTTCATTCCAGAAACCACTGTACGTTAACGTTCTATTTGGAAATTAAATAAAAAAGGAAGTTGAATAGAAAAGTAACTTGAAGAAAAATGGCAGTTAATTAAAAATAAAAATGGTAGTTGCAGAAAATTATATCTGGAAATTCATTCAAGAAACCACCATACCTTAACGATTTATTTTGAAATTAAATAAAAAAGGAAGTTTAATAGAAAAGTAAATTGAATAAAAATGGAAGTTGAATAATAGTAGAATTGAAAGTTGCAGAAAATTAAAAATGAAATTTCATTCAAGAAAACACACTACCTTAACGATCTATTTGGAAATTAAATAAAAAAGGAAGTTTAATAAAAAAGTAAATTGAATAAAAATTGAAGTTGAATAAAAATAAAAATGAATGTTGCATAAAATTAAAAATGGAAGTTCATTTCAGAAACCACTATACGTTAATGATCTATATGGAAATTAAATAAAAAAGGAAGTTGAATAGAAAAAAGTAACTTGAAGAAAAATGGAAGTTAATTAAAAATGAAAATGGAAGTTGCACAAAATTAAAAATGGAAATTCATTCATGAAACCACCATACGTTAACGATCTATTTGGAAATTAAATAAAAAAGGAAGTTTAATAGAAAAGTAAATTGAATCAAAGTGGAAGTTGAATGAAAATAAAAATGAAAGTTGCGTAAAATTAAAAATAGAAGTTCAATCCAGAAACCAGTATACCTTAACGATCTATTTGGAAATTAAATAAAAAAAGAAGTTGAGTAGAAAAGAAACTTGAATGAAAAAGGAAGTTAAATAAAAATAAAAATGGAAGTTGCAGACAATTGAAAATGGAAGTTCATTCAAGAAACCACTATACCTTAACGATCAATTTGGAAATTAAATAAAAAAAAGAAGTTTAATATAAAAATAACTTGAATAAAAATGGAAGTTGAATAAAAAAAAATGGAAGTTGCAGAAAATTAAAAATGGATGTTCATTCATGAAACCACTATACCTTAACGATCTATTTAGAAATTAAATAAAAAAAGAAGTTGAATAGAAAAATAACTTGAATAAAATTGAAGTTGAATAAAAAAAAAAGGAAGTTGCAGAAAATTAAAAATGGAAGTTCATTCAAGAAACCACTATACCTTAACGATCTATTTGGAAATTAAATAAAAAAGGAAGTTGAATAGAAAAGAAACTTGAATAAAAAAAGAAGTTGAATAGAAATAAAAATGGAAGTTGCAGAAAATTAAAATAGTAAGTTCATTCAAGTAACCACTATACCTTAACGATCTATTTGGAAATTAAATAAAAAAGGAAGTTGAATTGAAAAGTAACTTGAATAAAAATGGAAATTGCAGAAAATTAAAAATGAAAATTCATTCAGGAAAGCACTATACCTTAACGATCTATTTGGAAATTAAATAAAAAAAGAAGTTTAATAGAAAAGTAAATTGAGGAAAAATGGAAATTGAATAAAAATAAAAGTGAAAGTTGCAAAAAATTAAAAATGGAAGTTCAATCCAGAAACCACTATACCTTAACGATCTATTTAGAAATTAAATAAAAAAGGAAGTTGAATAGAAAAGAAATTTGAATAAAAAAAGAAGTTGCATAGAAATAAAAATGGAAGTTGCAAAAAATTAAAATTGGAAGTTATTCCAGAAACCATTATACCTTAACGATCTATTTGGAAATTAAATAAAAAATGAAGTTGAATTAAAAAGTAACTTGAATAAAAATGGGAGTTAATTAAAAGTAAAAATAGAAGTGGCAGAAAATTAAAAATGGAAATTCATTCAAGAAACCATTATACCTCAACGATCTATTTGGAAATTAAATAAAAAAGGAAGTTGAGTAGAAAAGAAACTTGAATAAAAAAGGAAGTTAAATAAAAATAAAAATGGAAATTAGAAAAAATAAAAAATGGAAGTTCATTCAACAAACCACTATACATTAACGATCAATGTGGAAATAAATAAAAAAGGAAGTTGAATAGAAAAGTAAATTGAATAAAAATAGAAGTCAAATAAAAATGAAAATGGAAGTTGCAGAAAATTAAAAATGAAAGTTCATTCAAGAAACTACTATACCTGAACGATCTATTTCGAAGTTAAATTAAAAAGGAAGTTGAGTAGAAAAGCAACTTGAACAAAAAGAAAGTTAAATAAAAATAAAAATGCAAGTTGCAGAAAAC
The DNA here is from genome assembly GCF_004153795.1 of Camellia sinensis. Taxonomy (NCBI): domain Eukaryota; kingdom Viridiplantae; phylum Streptophyta; class Magnoliopsida; order Ericales; family Theaceae; genus Camellia; species Camellia sinensis. The sequence goes on from NW_021026252.1 coordinate 2,357,316, forward strand.
TAAAAATGGAAGTTCATTCAAGAAACCACTATACCTTAACAATCTATTTGGAAATTAAATAAATAAAGAAGTTGAATAGAAAAATAACTTGAATACAAATGGAAGTTGAATAAAAAAAAAATGGAAGTTGCAGAAAATTAAAAATGAAAGTTCATTCAAGAAACTACTATACCTTAACGATCTATTTGGAAATTAAATAAAAAAGGAAGTTAAATAGAAAAGTTAATTGAATAAAAATGGAAGTTGAATAAAAATAAAAGTGAAATTTGCATAAAATTAAAAATGGAAGTTCAATCCAGAAACCACTATACCTTAACGATCTATTTAGAAATTAAATAAAAAAGAGAGTAGAATAGAAAAGAAACTTGAATAAAAAAAGAAGTTGAATAGAAATAAAAAAGAAAGTTGCAGAAAACTAAAATTGGAAGTTCATTCAAGAAACCACTATACCTTAACGATCTATTTGGAAGTTAAATAAAAAAAAAAGTTGAATTGAAACGTAACTTGAATAAAAATGGAAGTTAATTAAAAATAAAATGGAAGTTGTAGAAAATTAAAAATGGAAATTCATTCAAGAAACCACTACACCTTAACGATCTACTTGGAAATTAAATAAAAAGGAAGTTGAGTAGAAAAGAAACTTGAATAGAAAAGCAAGTTAAATAAAAATAAAAATGGAACTTGTACAAAATTAAAAATGGAAGTCCATTCAAGAAACCACTATACCTTCACGTTCAAGTTGAATAGAAATAAAAATGGAAGTTGCAGAAAATTAAAAATAGAAGTTCATTCAAGAAACCACTATACCATAACGATCTATTTGCAAATTAAATAAAAAAACAAAGTTTAATAGAAAAGTAAATTGAAAAAAAACGGAAGTTGAATAAAAATTGACATGAAATTTGCAGAAAATTAAAAATTGAAGTTCATTCACGAAACCACCATACCTTAACGATCTATTTGGAAATTAAATAAAAAAGAAAGTTTAATAGAAAAGTAAATTGAATAAAAATGGAAGTTGAATAGAAATAAAAATGGAAGTTGCAGAAAATTGAAATTGGAAGTTCATTCAAGAAACCACTATACCTTAACGTTCTATTTGGAAATTAAATAAAAAAGGAAGTTGAATAGAAAACTAACTTGAATAAAAATGGAAGTAGAATAAAAATAAAAATGGAAGTTGCATAAAATTTAAAATGGAAGTTCATTTAAGAAACAACTATACCTTAACGATCTATTTGGAAATTAAATAAAAAAGGAAGTTTAACAGAAAAGCAAATTGAATAAAAATGGAAGGTGAATAAAAAGAAAAATAAAAGTTGCACAAAATTAGAAATGAAAGTTCAATTTAGAAACCACTATACCTTAACGATCTATTTGGAAATTAAAAATTAAAAAGGAAGTTGAGAAGAAAAGAAATTTGATTGAAAAAAGAAGTTCAATAAAAATAAAAATGGAAGTTGCAGAAAATTAAAAATGGAAGTTCATTCAAGAAACCACTATACCTTAACGATCTATTTGGAAATTAAA
>NW_021026252.1:2363340-2375078 GCF_004153795.1 Camellia sinensis
CGCTCGGATCCCTTATGAAAATGAATGTAGCCGACTCCATTTGATGGGACTTAAGGCTTGGTTTGGTTGGTTGGTAAATATATTAAAATTTTATTAGCATTGTCTGCAGAGCTCTGAATGCGAACAGCTTCAGTGGACCAATCCCGCCTTCCATTGGTAATTTGTCTAATCTTTCATGGCTAGATTTAACTGAGAACCAGCTTAATGGAACAATTCCAGTCTCTAGTGGGAGCACAACTGGTCTGGATATGCTAGTTAAAGCAAGGCACTTGTATGTCTCACCTCTTTGAAATATCAAACTTAAATTTTTTTGAGGGCGTTACAAATTCTTTTGAAGATAACATGTTTTAGTATTATTGTTATTTAAATTTAAGCAAATTTCTGCCCATTATTCACAGTCATCTAGGAATGAATCAGCTATTCGGCAGCATTCCATCTAAACTTTTCCACTTAAACATGAATCTGATACATGCATAAGTTTCCAAATTGTAATCTTTGATGTTATGAACGACAAAACTTAGTCATTAATTAGCATATTTTGACTTCATGTGGAGCATTTGATTCAGTTGTTGTGACACTAGGCGATCCTATGTTCCAACTAATGCCAATTTGGACATTATCTTGTTATAGTCTCTAATAAATAATTATACTTTTATATTGAGCAAGATTTTTTATATCAACAAACTCACTGGAAGCATCCCTGACACACTAGGATATGTGCAGACTTTGGAGGCCATGTGAGTATCTATGTCATGTACTCTAGAAACTTCTTACTAAGCTTCTTACAGAAACCATTCTGTGATTGGCTTTCATGTTCCTATAGTAACAAATTTAGTTTCTTGTTTTGGATTGAAACTTTTGCCTTGCAAACAGATGCTTCAATTGGAATTCATTAAATGGGGTTGTTCCTTCAAACCTCAACAACCTTACAAGTGTCAGGGAGCTGTAAGTACACACACAGAAAATTTTCCAACTTCATGTAGAATTCAAGTTGTGTCATTAAGAAAGTGTTTTGGTTATGCCTTTTCAGGTACTTGTCGAACAATAATTTGAATGGACCTTCGCCCAATCTCACAGGGATGAACTTTCTCAACTCTCTGTAAGTTGTTGCAATTTCCTTCGATATTCAATTTTGTTAGCAATGCATGTGAAATCTATTTGCATTTTCTGACCATAAGATGATGGTATGCAGGGACATGAGCAACAATAGTTTCAATTCATCAGCTGTTCCTCTATGGCATACAAGCCTAGAGGCTTTGACGACATTGTACCATCTTAATCCTCATCATCTGTTGATCTAGTTCTCACTAATAGTTTAGGGGATCTTAGAATAATTAAACATAAAAAATACTGCACCAAACAGGCTCATTACGCAATTTGAGAACTAGATCAACAGCTGATGAATTTTGTGTGTCAATTTCATGTAGGATATTAATCCACAATTTGCCACCATAGACATCTACATAAGGATGTTTTCCAATGTAAACCTGCATTTCCATTCCACTGAATGATTCCATGTTGATCACGACTCCTCTGTGAGCTTGTGACTGGCCCTGCATTTCCATTCCACTGTGAGTTTTCTTAATTTGTTTAATTATTTTCCCATAACTCACTGAATTCAGCCAAAATTCCTCACCTTCTTTGTGGTGTATTTTGATTTCTTTTTCCTGATCATATTTTGTGGTTTTTGAACCGAAGAGGAAAGAGAGAGAGGTGGGGAATTCCTACTAAGTTTTTCACCTATTTCTACTCGAAATCTGCTAAAATTGTTTGATGTAGTTATTAAAATTTTTGTAAGCAAGATGCTTGTTTAGTGGTTGAGTTCTTATTTATTCTTCTACCTAGTTTAAAGTGTTAAATAAAATATTTTTCATATTAACTATTTGCTTATGAGCTTCAGGTTGAACAATTGAAGAGAGAGGTTGCTAAGCTTCGACATGCCCTTGCTGATAAGCAAGAACAAGAAAATGTCATGCTTCAGGTTTTGCATTGCTTTATGTTTGACAATTAAATATGTAAAAAATTGGTTCTTGTTCTCTCTTCTGTGATAAAGATTTCTAACAATATATTGATTTTGACTTATCTGATAGGTTTTGATGAGGGTAGAGCAAGAACAAAAGGTAACAGAAGATGCTCACAGATTTGCTGAGCAAGATGCAGCAGCTCAGAGATATGCTGCTCAAGTGCTTCAGGTTTTACTTTTTTATTTAAACTTATTTTTTTAGTATTGCTTTACTATAATGTTGAATGCTTGTGTTAATAAGAAACAACTTCCTGTCTGTCAGATTTTCTGTCTTATGCATAGCTGTGGTCACCTTTTTTTGGAGTGTGCTTGATGCCTGTAGTGCATGAGCTATACTGGTTTTTAAAGTATGGTATTTAGAGGACACTTCACGCGAATGAATAAACAGATTTGGCAGTCTAGTTGTTGTATTACCGTTTAACTAGTGTAGCTCTTGCAAACTCTCACTCTTTCTTTGATTTTTAATTTTGATTTTTTTGAGCACCCATTCCATATGATTAAGTGTGATATATTGCTTCTTTAAGAAAAAGTTGTTTATTTTGCAGAAATTTGTTTAGATGGTGAGCAATGGAATGACGGGTTGTTAGCTACAATAAGAGAGCGGGTATTTTTCTATTGAAGGCTTTTGATGTGACTGGATTTTCCTGTTTGTTGTTTTCTCCTTTGAGCATAGATTAGATGATTGAAATGGTTGATGACCGATAACCTACATATTCCTTAAATTGGTTAAATTACATCTTATTAAATCAAAAAAAAAATTTCCTCCTCATCTTCCTCGTATGCTGCTTCTTGGTTAAAAGCACTCTTATCTGTTCCATGTTTGCATTTTCTTGCTTCATTAAAATTATTGTGGTTGCTCCGGGGTTTATATCAGGTTCACATGGAGGTTGAAAGAAAAGCAATGCAAGGGGATGCAAACATTCTGCCAAGTCTTCATTTTCATGAAAAAATTACATATAAAGTTGGAACTAAGGTATCTATTACACTAGTAGATTTGGCTAAAAGATTTCCTTATTCATCAACATTTGTATCACATCTTCCAGAGGATCTATTTATATTTGTTCAGCAAAATATTGAGGTTGATAAATATGAGGAGTAAACAATTGCTACTTGCAGCTTAAATAAAACATTACATGTGACATTGACCCCTTTGTGCATCATGAGGATTATTTGAGGTGAGGGTAATAGGAGATCTTTCCGTGGAAGCGAGAAGTGTATGTATAGCCTGAGGAGTGCCATAACCTGGATCAAATTTTGGATTTTGTTGATACAACCCATGCAAATTAGAGATATCATGCAAATCACAAGGTAAACAAAGCAAGTAAGCAAGCACAAGAATCCAGTTAGTCTTTTTCTTTTAAAAAAATAAATAACTAAAATTATTAGATGCAAAATACAAGAAACTAGATTGTCATGGATCTTATCTTCCCATTGGCATCTGAGCATTGAACATTGTTTTTTTTGTGTATGTGGAAGATAGATCATATTAATATAAATCACTTAGTATACCTACTATGGTCTAGTCCTATTTCATATTAATAGAAATCACTTAGCATATACTTATTGCACATTGGTCTGTTGATGTCCTTCTGGACATTGTAGTTATTTAAGTTGATGTCAATTGGGTCCTTCTGGACATTTTGGTTAATTAAGTTGATGTCAATACCTCCAAATGGACAATAGAGTGTTGGATTATTGAATGCATATTGCACATTGTTTTGTTGTCACGGGGAACATTAGATCACAACATATGTTAAATGTTAACTGTTGACTTGTAGACTCTGACTGAAGAAAACCTAACTTGATTTTTGTTTAATTCTTCAGAAAATATAGTTCAAGGTCAACAATAAAGTGTTAGATGGGACTCTTTCCTTTTGTTTTTCTTCCCATTCTTCCCTTTCTTGTCCCATGGTCTGTCTCATATCATTCCTCTCCCTCCTCTCATATGACACCTACACAGCTCCTCTTGCCGTGAGGGATTAATTTATTTACAGTGATTTTTTTTCTCAGTACTAGTTTAAGTAGTCTATTGTTAATTGTTAGTAATTGCTTTTGTTCCTAACATAAAGTTTGGCTATAGTGATTGATCAATACACATCATTGGTTTAATGATTTCATTAATAACATCTTAATTGTTCTTAGCTTAGCTGTCTTAAAAAAATGGCAATATCTCTCCTCAGTCTCGTACTCAACTATATAGCATTTTTCCCTAAATTTTCTACCCCATTTTCATTTTCATTGTTTTTCTTTTCTTGGAGTTTTCACAGTTCAGAACTTAAAAAGTGATTTGTTGCCTTTAGAACTTGTGTTTAGAACTTTCTATTTTCAGGTTGTTAGAGGGAGATGAGTTTAAAGTTTTACTTCCCTACAAGGGAGAGAAAGATGAGAGGGTGAAATGTGCTTGTCCACTAGGTGTTAGGGTTGGGTTTGGCCATGCATGGTGGTGTCCTGGTGGACTGTGTCTTACTAAGTCACCCAACCTAGGTGTTTGAGGAAGTGGATACTGGGTTTTGTTTTAGAGGTGGTTGATAGCCATTGTGGCCCATGAGGCTATTGGTTGGTGGTGGCATGTGAAATATAGGAGGAAGTGAGAAGGGAAATGACGAGTGGGTCTGCTGCTATAGAAAGGAGGAGGAGGGAGAGGGAATGAAGAAGAAAAGAATTGAAAAAGGCAAATTGAAAAAGGGGCAAAAGTATCATTATATATATTTCTTAACACACGCTCAATTTAGTGTGTTAACACATGGTTAACTTAACCAGAATTTGCAACGTTTGCACTTTACTCCAAATTTCAAGAGGGTTATGTGTATATTTTTAAACATGAAGGAGGTAAAGTGTTTTTGGACAAAACCATATAAAATATAATTAACCCAAACTGTTTGGAGGTCTAATTGTGTTTTTATTTCAATATCTATTCATGTGTATTTGTTTTTGTTTTTATGTTTGCTTGCATGTGTGTTTTGACCTTTTACCTCGTTGAAGTTAAAAATAAAATAGGAACATATTTTGATTTAAATGAAAATGGTAACTCCTATAAAAACTATGGATTGATTAGTTTGTGAACACGTCATGTGATTCTCTTTGGTTCTTGTTGGCATTAGTGCTAGTGATACGTGGTATTCTTGCAATCTTTTGTCATCTTCTTTTATCTGTGTTGCTTATCATTAAGGATCACTTCAACTCTTTGAAGTTTTGGATTGTTATATGCATTTCTATTAAATTGGTTTATAAAATAAAATTATTTAAATGTGATTTTAGATGTAATTAATAATATATTAATGTCTTTCTTATTTATTTTCTTTGCAGATTGGTTTTTGATGATGTTTGGAAGCATGACGTTCGGAAGCATACTTGCAAATGAAGATCAATTGTTGAATTTTTTTCCCTAAACTGATGCTTAGTTGTAGTTGCAAATCAAGATTGAGTGTTGATTTTTTTTGTGGACTCCACATTAGTTCATTTTGGGATTTGCTTTGATGATTTTTTTGTTATACATAATGGATTATTATTAAAGTTGTTTGATGGATACATTTTGATTTATAATATAATGGTTTAGTGAACTTTTGTGTGGAGTGGTCTATAATAGCTAGTGGATTTCTTAGTACAATTAAAAGGTTATTGGGATGTGAGCAGAGATATTTGTGAAATAATAATTTAAATTGAATATAAAATATGGAACAAGTTTAATGACGAATGTTTTCGTCATTTGTACTTGTTATTATGACAAAGTGATTATTCGTCACTAATAAACTTTTTTTGTGACAAAATTTACCACAGTTTATAGATGAAAGTTTTTATTTATTTTGTTGTTTGGTGACTAAAAATTTCGTCATGTATATATATATTTGTGACGAAATATATTCCCATGTATGACTTTTGAAGACGAAAAATTTCGTCACCTTTACATCTTATTATGACGAAATTATTTCCTCATCAATGATCAACATGCGTGATAAATTTATTTGTCAACTAAAGTTATAAATATGGTACTCAACAACTATTTGGTGACGAAAATAAGAATTTTTGGCGACAAAAGATTTTTTTATTGGTGACAAAAAATTATGACTTTGAAGACGAAAAATTTTGTCACCTTTACATCTTATTGTGACGAAATTATTTCCTCATCAATGATCAACATGCGTGACAAATTTATTCGTCAACTAAAGTCATAAATATGGTACTGAATAACTATTTGGTGACGAAAATGAGAATTTTTGGTTACAAAATGTTGTTTTATTGGTGACAAAAAATTTCGTCGCTGAAGTAATTTCATTGGTGACGAAATTATTTTTCGTCACGGTGGTTTTTAGTGACAAACATTCAATGACCAAACCAGTGACGAAAATATTTCCTCACAAATATCTATAGTGACGAAATTAGCTCTTTGAAGACAAAAAAATTTCGTCATTCAAGACCCAACTTGTTGTAGTGTTGTGAGGCCCTGCGGTTGGCGTTACGCAATATATAATCGTTGGTAGGCATCCGAGGTAAGGTTTGCAACAAAACAACAAAAGATGGAGTTCCAAATAATCCGGTGTCCAATTCTTGGTTGGGAGGACGAAATCTCTTTGAGGGAGTTCTAGAATACTAACCACTAACATTGTAACCTTTGTTATCTATTTGAATATCATGTTCCTTTCCTCTATTATTGAAATTGCTGTTATTGACTTGAATATCATGCTTCACTACTTACTTGTTATAAATACTTTGGTGTATTGAATTGGGAAAAAAGAACGGGATATGTGTGCATTTACTGGGCATTTAAAGCTCATGGCGTTTCATGTCAAGTATTGAAGATACAGTTACCCTAAGAGGATTAGAAACTAGTTTATAAACGTGTTTTGAGATTGTAAGTGATAGATCCCATGTTGTATTTAAGACTTGATTTTGTAATTATTATATATCTATACATATCTTTTATATTACCTATTCCTTATTTTTCATCAACTCATGTAGACCTTATATTAATACCTTGATAAGATTTGTCGAAAAGGTAACTTTGCTATCTAAGGAGATTAGACTTTGAAGGGAGGCTAGTTTGACTCCACTGATCTTTCCTGGGATCTTACGTAGTTATTAATCAAAGGACTCATTAGTGACATTTCCTATTTTGTAATCTTAGAAAAACCCTATATTTATTTGTTATTATATTCTCTGATGTTCCCGATTTTTGGGGCGTCAAAATACCTCTAGGTGTTCGAGGTAGGCCAACAACGAAATCCATGGTGATATGTTCTCATTTCCACTTCGGAATAAGGAGAGACTAGAGCAAGCCTGCTGATTTCTGATGCTCTACTTTCACTTGTTGCCATTGTAAGCATTTAGAATTGAAGTTGGCAATCTCTCTCTTCATGTTGGGCCACCAATACACTAACTTCAAGTCTTGGTACATTTTGGCATTTCCTGGATGCATAGCAAACACTAACTTGTGAGCTTTCTCTAAAATTTTCCTTTTCAAATCTGTATCATTTGGAATACACGATCTCCCTTGAAATTTCAACACAAAATCTTCAATCGTAAACCCTGGTTTAGGCTTGGTGTCAAGTTCATCACAAATCTTCTTCAAAAACTCATCATTCATTTGCTTTTGTTTGATTTCTTCAATAATGGCAGGTTGTACAGACATTGCAGCTATCAAGCTATCTTGTTCAAAAGGCACCACTTAAGTTTCAAGTTTTTCAAACTCTAGTAGCAACTCTCTCTGATTTGTGAGTAAACAGGCAAGATTCCCCACATTCTTTCTACTAAGTGCATCTGCCACCTCTCCAATTTGCTTCGACAATTCTTTGGTTTAGTTTTCCAATCAATTTTTGAGTGCTCAAAACCCAAAATTTGTTTAGTTTACAATTTTCTCAAAACTGTTTTCAATCACTCTTTACATCTCCACTCTTCCTATCTCACTTCCTTCATGTCAATCAATTACTTTTTCTCTCTACTCTCTCATTCTCTCACATCTTGTATATCAATCAATCACTTTTTCTCTCACACCCATATATGCAACTACAAAACAACTACAAAAAAATCTACAATCATCCCAAATTACAAAACTCCAAAACAATTTTCAAAATATATAACCAAACAAATTTTCAAATTTTGAAAACTCTTTTCAAAATTTTATTTTTCAAATCCAAACCAAAGGACCCAATAATTTTCAAAAATGTTGAAGAGTGATTTTGTCCAACAAAACATAGTATTAGAATTGTTTAAAGAATTCTAGAATATAGTGAAAAAGTAAAAGGATCATAGAATATTCTAGAAGGTTAATGATGGTCTCTTGGATCAAGTTGATCCTAGCCATCCATTAAGGAGGTGGAAGATTATATAAACGGAAGACCTCTCATTGTAGATAAATAAAAATGATATAGAGAGTAGGGTGGTGTGGTGAGAAACCTACCAACCCAAGTAGTGTTTGTAATTAAGTGATCAAACACTACAAGAGTGATCTAGTGAGAGATGCCCCAAAGTCTTAGAGACGAAGTCTAAGTAAGAGTTCTTGAAGGTATTGTGCGAGTGAACAAGTGAGGTGTATTAGTGTGTAGTTGTGTACAGGTTTTTGTGTACTTAGTGTCATTAATGAAAGTTATGTTTTTGGGTCCACTGGTGTATCAAACTCAACAATCAACTGGATGTTCTTACTTTCTGTTTGTTTTTGCTTCTCTACATGCACTACGAGTGCATATATTGCTATGAAAATAGGGGAATCCATCTCATTCCCACATTGACAAATGTTACCCTCATGTTGCTTGTTTCATCCATTTCATTTACACTCTATACATCCATCATTAGATTTATTAGGACTTTCTTGCTCTTCTTATCACACTTGAAAGAAGGGTCCAAGTTATTTTTTAAGCATTTGATGGCAGTCGTGTTTTATATTGTTTGAATATTGGTAAAACAGAGCTTCCTGGTTGCGTGTGGTATAGTTTGTATGTCTAACTTCATTGTATGCCAAATGAAGATGGTGCTAAACCATGATACCATTGGTGTAGAGACCAAAACTTTTATTAATTACACCTAAAACCCTAAGCCACATGTTAATTGCATTTTAGTCCCTAGTTTTGTAAAATTCTGCAAATAGTCCAATAAAGCATAATTTTCCCATATTTTATTTTGTATTATAATTAAATCCTAGAACACTATTTTATATTTGAAAAATACCCCTAACACTTGGTTTTTATTTTATTTTAACCCCTCGTCTCTAAATTAATTCTTACATTTTTTTAATTCTTTTTCCTTTGTTTATTATTTATTTGCATATTTATAAATATTATTTTGGGGAAAGCTTGGTTGTGGAACCATCTAGAAGATTTGAGACTCTAACTAAAATAATACTAATATATCTACTAGTCTTCAATTTTCCTTAACCATTAAGTAAATTTTCTTAACAATTAAGTAACAATAATTAATCAAGAACAAAATGGTCTTTTTTACTAAAATCTTTGCCTATAAATTGAGAACACTCCCCCCATTTCCTTCTCACATTTTCAATAGCCCAAGTATAGGGTGGGAGGAAGAGATTGTGAACTAGAAAAAAGTAGAGAAGAACAAGGAAAAAGAAAATGAAGAAAAGCTTGCTTTTTTGAGTTAAAATAAGAACCACACCTCCCTCTTGTATTCTCTAATTCTTTTACGCATCTCATTGTAGACACCCCATTTTTGACCGTCCTTAAGACTTGGACGTCATCGTTTGAATACTCGATGATCATCCATGCTCGTGTTCGTTTTGAGTTCCCGAAGGCCTCGGTCGCGTGCCTTGCCTCAAGATCTCTCAACTTGTCTGTTTTGTGCTTGGTTGCGGACCAAACACTTGTGTTTTTGCTTCTAAGGGAAGAGGGTGGCTTGTTTGCCATCCCCTCAACCCACCGGCCAGGGCATGATGCCACCGGCCCTTTTTTCTTTCCATCGGCCAAGAGTTTTGGCCGATCGGCACTATATTTGGTCGGCCGGCACTTATGTTGGTTGATCGGCCATTTTTGGTGGCCGAACCCTGTTCATCTTCTTTATGCAGATATTTTGTGCCAGCTGGTGCAGCTGGCATCCACAATTAACCCCCTCCATACACGTGTATGGAGGGATTTGATCTTTGCTTAGCTTCTCTTAGAAGCTTTAGAATTTGAACTTCTATAAAGAGGGAGACCCTCCTCCCTCCTCAGGGGTTCAAGAAAATTGCCTTAGAAAAGATAGATATAGCCTTGTATCCATCTTGCCTTGTTTCTCCATTTTTGTGCTTTAAAAGTGTAGTATTGTCTTAGTTTAACACACAAACACCTAGCAATACACCTTCTCTTTGTTGCTAAGGTACTAAGGAGTTGGTTTTGGTGTTCTTGGGTGGGTTTGAACTCAGAAAATATGCTGGATCTTTGTTCTTGAAGAGGTTCTACAAGGGTGAGTTCCTTGCTTTAGATACCCCATTCTTGCTTAAGCTTTTAGCCCTTCTTTCTTATTTTTTTAAGCTTAGATTATAACTGATAAAAGTTCTAATTTTTAGTGCTTAAGACCTTTGTTTAAGGTCATTTTTGTGTTTAGGGTTGTTTCCCCCCTCTTAGGCCTTGTTTGGCCTTATTCTTGTGCTTTATTTTTAAGCTTTGAGATCACCTTGTTTAGGCCTTCTCACCACTGAAATCTAGAGGGATTTTAGTGGTGGGGATGGTGTTTTAAGGTCTCAAATAAAAGAGGGTCATCCCCTCTCCTTGTTTTCTTGAATGCTTACATAAATGGCTTATGTTGGTGGCTTGTATGCCTAGCTTGTTTTAGCTTTATTTCAGTGTGTACTAGGCTTTTTTTTGCCATAATATACCTCTATTTCAAATTGGTTTGATGGCCTTTTATATGCTTCATATACTTGCCTTACAATCCTCTTGTTTGCCTCAACATGCATCATGTTGTAACATGCCATTCTAGCATGATTTTGGCTTAACTCCATGAACCTTCTAGCCTTGTTTTACCATGATAAAGCTCTGTTTTTCATTGTTTTGGTCATGCTTGCATTGTTTTGTATAGCTACCATGCAATCTAGCTTGTTAGCTTTGGGTACTGAAGTCATTAGCATGCTCTATTTCGACCATTTTAGTGGTTTGGCACCACTTGTTATGCTATTTCAGTCCATATAGTATGCTCATATGCTTGCACTTGTAACTTCTTTAATGCTTTAAAGAGTCGGTATGTTATGCCTCATGAATGTGTCATTATGTATGACATCATACTTAGGCATTTGGGATGCCATCTAAGTGGGTTTTTGGGCTCATTTTAACATGCCATAACTCTGTTTTTGGTTGCTTAAGTCATGCCATGTTTGGCTTTGATAGGTGTAGGGTAACCCCTCTTTTGTGGCCTTGTTTGCTTCATGCTTTTCGTCCTTCATTCTAGCATGTTTTGGCTTCATTCCTTGCATGTTTTAGGATCATCTTGACATGATTTAGGACTGTTTTGGGTTATGTTTGCCATATGCTCCTTGTTTTGTGTAGCTTTGGTTCAAGTCCCTTCCCAAGCCTTAGGCTTTGAGCCTTATGCATGCTATGCTTGATTTGTTTATGTGATTTGGCATCACCCCTAGCATCATTTCAGAGCATGCAATGTTGTCACATTTGTATGCTTTTCACCTCTTTTAAGTGTGCTTAAAAGTTACCCTTTTGTGCCTTAGTCTTTAGGCCAATTAGTATGCATGTTTGTATAAGCTTTTGTCCTCATGTCCATAGCATTTTGGCCACTGATTTGG
>NW_021026252.1:2375719-2396019 GCF_004153795.1 Camellia sinensis
CGTTTGTAGACACCCCATTTTTGACCGTCCTTAAGACTTGGACGTCATCGTTTGAACACTCGATGATCATCCATGCTCGTGTTCGTTTTGAGTTCCCGAAGGCCTCGGTCGCATGCCTTGCCTCAAGATCTCTCAACTTGTCTGTTTTGTGCTTGGTTGTGAACCAAACACTTGTGTTTTTGTTTCTAATGGAAGAGGGAGGCTTGTTTGCCATGCCCTCAACCCACCGGCCAAGGTTTGAGGCCATCGGCCCTGTGTTATTTCCATCGGCCAAGTGTGTTGGTCGATCGACACTGTTTTTGGTTAGCTGGCCATGGTGTTGGTCGATTGGCCATGTTTGCTGGCCGAACCCTGTTCATCTGCTTTATGCAGATATTTTGTGCCAGCTGGCACAGCTGGCATCCACAAAGAGGGAGCTCCTTTGCTTAGCTTCTCTTAGAAGCTTTGGATTGAACTTCTATAAAGAGGGAGCTCCTCCTCCCTCCTCTAGGGTTAAAAAATTTTTCTTAGAAAAGATAGATATAGCCTTGTATCTATCTTGCCTTGTTTCTCCATTTTTGTGCTTTAAAAGTGTAGTATTGTCTTAGTTTAACACACAAACACCTAGCAATACACCTTCTCTTTGTTACTGAGGTACTAAGGAGTTGGTTTTGGTGTTCTTGGGTGGGTTTGAACTCAGAAAATATGCTGGATCTTTGTTCTTGAAGAGGTTCTACAAGGGTGAGTTCCTTGCTTTAGATACCCCATTCTTGCTTAAGCTTTTAGCCCTTCTTTCTTATTTTTTTAAGCTTAGATTATAACTGATAAAAGTTCTAATTTTTAGTGCTTAAGACCTTTGTTTAAGGTCATTTTTGTGTTTGGGGTTGTTTCCCCCCTCTTAGGCCTTGCTTGGCCTTGTTCTTGTGCTTTATTTTTAAGCTTTGAGATCACCTTGTTTACGCCTTCTCACCACTGAAATCCAGCGATTTCAGTGGTGGGAATGGTGTTTTAAGGTCTCAACTAGGAGAGGGCCATCCCCTCTCCTTGTTGTCTTGAATACTTGCATAAATGGCTTATGTTGGTGGCTTGTATGCCTAGCTTATTTTAGCTTTATTTTAGTGTGTATTAGGCTTTGTTTTGCCATAATATACCTCTATTTTAAGTTGGTTTGATGGCCTTTTATATGCTTCATATACTTGCCTTACAATCCTCTTGTTTGCCTCAACATGCATCATGTTGTAACATGCCATTCTAGCATGATTTTGGCTTAACTCCATGAACCTTCTAGCCTTGTTTTACCATGCTAAAGCTCTGTTTTTCATTGTTTTGGTCATGCTTGCATTGTTTTATATAGCTACCATGCAATCTAGCTTGTTAGCTTTGGGTACTCAAGTCATTAGCATGCTCTATTTCGACCATTTTAGTGGTTTGGCACCACTTGTTATGCTATTTCAGTCCATATAGTATGCTCATATGCTTGCACTTGTAACTTCTTTAATGCTTTAAAGAGTCGGTATGTTATGCCTCATGAATGTGTCATCATGTATGCCATCATGCTTAGGCATTTGGGATGCCATCTAAGTGGGTTTTTGGGCTCATTTTGACATGCCATAACTCTGTTTTTGGTTGCTTAAGTCATACCATGTTTGGCTTTGATATGTGTAGGGTAACCCCTCTTTTGTGGCCTTGTTTGCTTCATGCTTTTCGTCCTTTATTCTAGCATGTTTTGGCTTCATTCCTTGCATGTTTTAGGATCATCTTGACATGATTTAGGACTGTTTTGGGTTATGTTTGCCATATGCTCCTTGTTTTGTGTAGCTTTGGTTCAAGTCCCTTCACAAGCCTTAGGCTTTGAGCCTTATACATGCTATGCTTGATTTGTTTATGTGATTTGGCATCACCCCTAGCATCATTTCAGAGCATGCAATGTTGTCACATTTGTATGCTTTTCACCGCTTTTAAGTGTGCTTAAAAGTTACCCTTTTGTGCTTTAGTCTTTAGGCCAATTAGTATGCATGTTTGTATGAGCTTTTGTCCTCATGTCCATAGCATTTTGGCCACTGATTTGGGCTTATTTGAGAGTTGTCCATATTGGTTTAAGTCCATCCTCTGCATGTTCTTGCATGCTTGCCTTGCATGTTGTCACGTACTTGGTCTATTGCATGTTGTTGCATGCTTAAGTTGTATTGCATTTGGCATGCCCCTTTTGTTAAGTTGCTTTGCATGTTTGCATGCATTGTCCCTTGCATGTTGTTGCATGCTTGCCTCGTATGTTGTTACATGCTTGCCTATCTGTAAATGTTGTCACATGCTTTGCATGTTTGCATGCTTGTCTAGGTTGCATTGCATTTGGCATGCTTGTTACCTTTAGCCTTGTATGGCATGATCATTAGCATGCTCATGTTGCACTGATTTTTGCTTGCATGTTTACATCCCTTGCCTCTTGATAAACCATGATAGAGATTGGGGTCCTTTATGTGTTTTACGTGCATTTCATTTGACATTAAAATGCACACTTGGCTCCTTTGGCCATCATGCATTGAAATGAGTGATTGGTGGCCCGAGAGTCGATAACCATACTCCTTTGAGTCTTAAACATAATAAGGAGGGTGGTTGTGCAAACATTTCCTTGAAAATGCATTGCCATGCTCTGTTTGTCCTCTGCTGCAGCAAAACAGCATTCTACATGAAGATATGGCCGGTCAGTCATCTTCAGTGCCGGCCGGCTATGCATTGTTGGCCAATAGCTTCATTCATGGTCGGTGGCCAATTTCCCTTGGCCGATGGCCTCATATCTTGGCCGGTGACCTCCCCACAACACTCAAGGACTGGTTCTGAAGCATCCTTGAGACTTGTGCAATTTTCAGAGGTGCAGAGCAGTGTAAACAGAGGCAGCATGAGCATGGTGATAGATTTTCGAGCGAAGCCGAGCATGCATGTATTTGTCCCTCTTCCCGAGGCCTCTTTGCTGCTTTAATAGCTTAATTAATCTATTCAAACAGAGGCAGCATGAGCATGGTGATAGATTTTCGAGCGAAGCCGAGCATGCATGTATTTGTCCCTCTTCCCGAGGCCTCTTTGCTGCTTTAGTAGCTTAATTAATTTATTCAATTAGATAAGTGTTGTGTAATAATTAATTAGCTAGTTAGTTAGTTAATTAGTCAATTTGTATTATTTATTCGGACCCTCCGTCGGGAGGGCCAATTGTTGTAATAAGCGTGCATGTGTGTGATGCATGTCTTCCAACCTCCACTTCTTTCTCCCTTTTACTTAACCGCTTACAATGGTTAGTCCTAGGGCACATTTCAATTAGCATCCTTATGCTATGCATGTTTGCATCATTCATCAGTATTGCATGCACCGGGCTCGGCGCATCATACTAACTGCATTGTATTTCAATTCCAAGTTGAATACGTGTATCGAATTGTCGCATCTCATATGCTATTTTAGATTAGCCGAGCCTATTCTAGTTGCATTTTGCCTATGATGCATTAGCCATCTTAACATGGACTTGGATCATACATTTGATTACTAACATGTTCTTTGTTTTGGCTCGGAGTACACTGTGAGTGTTTATGCTTTAGTATCTTGCATGTATGTGAGTATTAACATGACATCATGCTTGCCATGAGGCTAATTGCTTATGTGATATAACTGCCTGAATGCCTGTGGGTGAAGGTTGGGTTGCATGAATTAGGACAATTCATTGAAATCCGTGATTTAGCCTACTTACGAGTAGCAAACCGTAAACCATTTTCCAAACAAACGGATATGCGATGCTTTGTTCCAAATTAGGCGATCTAGTCTATACTTGTTTGTTGTGCGCATAACATAGTAAGATTAGCTAATTGATCGGAATAAGAACGCATGTGTTTTCAAAAACAAGATATCATGTTTAGTAGTGGCCGATCTTTGATCAGGCGAACGGGGGTGCTCATAGCTGACCTTCCCCAATCGTACCCAAGTTCCCGAGCCGAGGCAACTTTGGTGATGACGGACACATGGCCTTAGGCACGAGTCAGGGTTTCCTAAATTTCCCCAAAATAAAATATTTAGGTGGCGACTCTGTATCTGGCAAAGCAGTCCATGTTTGGCACTTCTTTCTTAAAAATCAGTTTTCCAAAACGATTTGCCGAATTTGGACTCTTTGGTGATTTGTCAGTCTTGCATTGCACTTTGCGAGATCAGATTAAGAACCGTGACATTTGAGTCCGAACTGTAGTAAGCCCAAATGAACAAAACGGGATTTTTCCCGGGACGTTCGGGGACGTCTACGCTCATCCTATTATCTTGTATATATTAATGGTAAACATGACTTTTGGTGTGTGTGCAAGTGTGGGTATGAATATGTGACTTTATCTTGCATTTTTGCTCAAAATTTGTATTACTGCAACTTATCTATTTTAAAAGAAATATCAAATTTATTTATTTTCCAAATCTGATTCTAAGAAAGGATATTTGGTGTACTTAGAGCATATGATAATTCTATATAAGCCCCTTACGATGTGTTTTTTATGGCGTGGATGCTTTTTTTTCTTAAAAATAGGACTTCAAGCGCTTATAAGCCTCCCGATGATAAAATGGTAATACCTCAATCCTTAGAATATTCAAAATTGCTTAGAGTTGTTGTTAAACCCTATTTCGGCCAAAAAATTGACTTTTTTGCGAAAATAACTAAAATACCCCTGAACCTATTTTTCAGCCAAAAACCAATTTTCCGATCCTGAGAGATAAGAGAAGCCCGATTACACTTCGATTGGTGGTATTTTCCAAAATTACTAACCAGTTTTATAAAAAACATTGATCTAAGGGCAATTCGAACTTGCTTGGGCCATAAGTAGGCAAAAGCCATGCAAACCCGCATCTAACATGCAAAATTGACACCTGGACCCCTAGCCGCATGTGTGCCCGTACATGCATGGTTCAGTCGTACTTCTTCTGTATGGTAACACCTTCCCCTGACAGATAGAAATGAAAACTTTGCAAGGATGACAATGCAAAATTGACGAGAGGCACTATGGAGAAAGCGATACTCAACCCTAGAAGCCTCCTTCGGCTTCCTTTCCAAGCTAGGAGTGCCTATAAAAGGACCCCTTACCCCCCTCTTTAGAGGACTGGACTTTTGTGAACTTTTTGAGTGCATTAAAATGCTTGAGAGAAAGAAACCACCCCTTCACACTCTAGCTCCAAAAACCCCACCTCACAGCAACCTTAAACACATTAAAACATTGTAAGGACTTGGAGTCTTAAACTAATATTAGAAATCGAGGCATAAGGGAGACCTACAAGCAAGAAAACGAAGTTTTCTCGCCTTTTCCTTGAGCTTCCTTCAAAAAAGTCGGTAATCATCTGTCTTGTAGTTATTTCTGTACCATTTTTTATCTATATGTTCAATAGTAAATCATGTTTAGGGATTAGTTCATTCATATGTCATGTAGTTTGCATATTTATCCTTCTTTCTCGCCTTTCTCATGATGTTTCTTTTATTTTCATTAGAAGAACATGTTTGGGTTTATTTAATCATGTAGAAATCATTTGTTAGGCCCGATTTGAATCATCATATAGATAGCTTATATCACTATCTTTCTTTTCATTACTTGTTATTTGCTTTTTCTTACATAATCATAATACTAGGAGCCTAAAACCGGGCTTAGATTCATTATTGTATGATTAGTTGCATGTTTAGGGCATATTTATTTTATGCTTTGCATTAAAGACGCGTAAGTGAGCATCCAGGTAAGTCTTCTAAATCTCCATAGCATATGCATGTCCTTATTGCATTATCTTTTTCGATAATCCAAGTTAAGTGCTTTTTCTTGCAAAATGGATTGTTTTGAATGATTTTTATGAATATTATGTATTTGAGATTAAGTTTAAGGCCATAGATCATTAAAGATCTTCTTTACTTAGAAATCATCATTTTTGGAAAAGAGGTGGCTTTATTCTTTAAATCCAAAATAAACAATATTTAGTTTATTCAATCATCTAGTTTTAGGTTAGTTAAAGGTTGTAGGCTTAAAATGAATTTGTATGAAATAATTAACCACTAAAATCATAAAGTAAGAAGTCAGTAGAAGCCAATCTTCAGATTGGGAAAAATGGGGTGCTTTTATTTAATGACTTTCCCTTTTGTACCTAAGCTTCCGAACCTAGAAATTTTCTAGTTGTGATGGACTAGTCCTTAACTTAGTTTTCATGGTTAAAGGTTTCTGAATTCTTCTTTAAAAATTAAGTGACGACTCTTTATTATTAAAGTAAATTAGTCCAACTTTTATGTAGGAAACATACATTAGACTCGAAAAAGACATGGCGCAAACAACTGTTACTGGGGTTACATTTTGCGTTGGAATTGCTCATATGCTTTGCTAACATAACTTTTACTTAGTTAGCGTCGGTCAAAATCAATTTTTCAAATAGTCTTTTTTTTTAAAAAATAGAAGTGTTATTTGGGTCTGTAAGGCCCACATGAATGAGTTAACGGAGCACATTGAGGGATCTTTTACTAAACCAGTAGCATTACATGAGCAGATCTTCACATAAGTTATGGGCCTAGAGCGATCTGGTCGTGTTCGTACGTTTGGATTGGGACCGTCCCCCACTGATGTGTTTAAAGGTGGATATGGACGCCTCATGTTGAACACTCGATAATGATAATGTTACGCTTTACAATCATTCAATTTCTTCAGCAAAAGGCTTTGGTTTTGTGCTTTACAACCTAAAACCTTGCACGTTCTTTGGACAAAAACCTAAATCTAGCTTGACCACTCAAAGGCTTGCTGGCCAAAAAGTGGCCAGCAGGCCAATTTTTATTAGCCAGTCATCCTTCTCCATGGCCGACCGGCCATGTCTAGCGGCCAGCAGATATTTTCTTGCTAGCTACTCCCTCATGTGCATGCCTTGCACCAGCTGGCTCAATGCACATATTTTTGACAGGGGAACCTGTTTTTTTATAAATACTTCACCATCCCTTATGGTTTTAGGTTAGAAAATTTTGCCAAGAGCCTAAAGCTTGCCAAACACTCTTCCTTTCTCTCTCTCTTGCATTATACATACACTATCCATACACTTCCTAAACCAAAAACTTGAGGCCTTTTGTTGGGATTCTTGACCCTAAATTTCAGTTCTTGAGAGTGATCACTTTGTAACGCCCTCAAAATAATAACATTAAACCCATCAGATAATACAAGCATTTACATATAAACTAACCACATTCCTTTATTTCATTGAGTTTCATTACATAAGTATTACATGTTAACATCAAAACAAAATGCCCTACGGGCTTACAGCTTTCCAAGTTAACACTTGGTTTCAACAAAAGAGTACTAACTCGTTTACACATTAAGCCCTTGGCTTGAAGTTACATGTAATACATCAAAAGTAAAACAACTACACTATGTCCGCCTCTAGCCTCCCAAGCTATGTCCTTGGAGGTGGCATGCTTCCTGTACCTGAAAATGATATTCCCATATAGGGTGAGCCACGGCCCAGTAGAAATGCACTAAACCAACCATGGACATTGACTAAAACATTAGCAATTGATAGTTGGTCAACACTGGTACAATCACATAAGTAACATATTTATGTCAACGACTTACGGTCAACACTGATACAATCGCATAAATTACATATTTATGTCAACCGACTCATAAGTCCAAGTTACTTTCATTTTCCCTTTTTCAACAGATAAGCATGTTAGCTCTATCATTATTTCAACAGATATGCATAAAAACTATATCTCATATCTCACCTTCAGATAAGCATAAAAGCTATATCCACAATCTCAACAGATGTGTATATCACCAATATCCACAGATAAGCTTACAAGCTGTATCTACACTCTACAACAGATATGTATATCAACAATATCCACAGATAAGCATACAAGCCGTATCCACATTCTACAACAGATATGTATATCAACAATATCCACAGATAAGCACACAAGCTGTATCCACATTCTACAACAGATATGTATAAGAACAATATCCACAGATAAGCGTAAAAGCTATATCCACATTCTCAACAGATATGTATATCAACAATATCCACAGATAAACATACAAGCTGTATCCACACTTCACACATTGGTTCTATATACAATCACACAATACACACAATTAATGTATTCTATCAACCGTCAAGTTCCATGACACATTCCATTGATTAGTTTCCGTTTACCTAATCATCATGCATTGTCTACAACAATCTCGACTATCCTCCAACGATAGCCCAAAGCAGTTATTTCTAAGACAGAAAGTAAATGCACAAATGGATATTCAATCAACATTTCATTTCCTCATTTCTCACCAATTAATTATCCCAATTAATTAAACAATGTAATTAGGCCATTTTCCATAATTACCATTTCAACCCTTAGGTTCCATTTTCATCAATGATTCAACAATCATTCCATTTTCCATGCCAAACATGCATCTAGATTTATTATGAATAAAACCCCAACTTTTGTAAAATTACGCAAAAGTCCCCAAACCTTCACAAAATTACCAAACCAACCCCAACATCTCAAAATACCAAAATTTAAAGACAAAACCCATAGAGAGGAGTAGGTTATCCCTACCTCAAATTCGGAGTCCCAAAGGAGAAGACGACAAAACCCAACGTGCTCCAAAACCCGAGATTTTCAGATTAAAATGAAGCCCTCGACGATCAACAACCTTTTTGTAAAGGCCAAAGGTGAGTAAATCACTCATACTAGATCAAAACCTAGAGAGAAGGTAGAGACTAGAGTGAGAGGCTCAACAATGGTGATTTAAGAAAAGTAAGAGAGAGAAGAGAAAGCAAAAAGTGATTTGAAAAGTCACAAATTTCGGGACTTAAACCCAGTCTCCCGCTCGAGCGTAAAACACCCCGCTCGAACGGCCACTCACAAACTTCCGCTCGAGCGGCCAACCTCCCGCTCGAGCTCAGAATGCACTCGCCCAGCACTTTTGCAGAACCAGGCCTCCGCTCAAGCTCCCAACCCTACGCTCGAGCGTACAACACTGCATAACAAATACTGGATGGGTGTATTCCCACTCGCCCAGCACTTTTGCAGAACCAGGCCTCCGCTCGAGCTCCCAATCCCTACGCTCGAGCTCACAACACTGCACAACAAGATACTGGATGGATGTATTATCTGCTCGAGCGCCAACACCTCCGCTCGAGCGTACAGGCCAAAAATCTGGGCAACTAGTTTTGGTTTCTAAACTCAACCAACCTGTAACCAACCCGCCCAACACATCCTATAACTCAAATACAATGTAAGAAAGGATGTAAACAAGATAATAAACAACTACCAACATCCACGGACACATGTCCGGATCACGGTATAACAAGGGTAAACCCGGGATCGCTATAGTTAAGGTATAGTGGTTTCTTGAATGAACTACCATGTTTAATTTTATGCAGTTTCCATTTCTATTTTTATTCAAATTCCATCTCCATTCAATTTCCATTTTTATTTAATTTCCAAATAGATTGTAAAGGTATAGGGGTTTCTTGAATGAACTTCCATGTTTAATTTTTTGTTGTTTCCATTTCTATTTTTATTCAACTTTTATTTTTATTGAATTTCCATCTCCATTCAATTTCCATTTTCATTTAATTTCCAAATAGGTCGTTAAGGTGTAGTGGTTTCTTGAATGAACTTCCATGCTTAATTATATGCAACTTCCATTTTTATTTTTATTCCACTTCCATTTTTATTCAATTTCCTTTTCTATTCAATTTCCATTTTTGTTTAATTTCCAAATAGATCGTTAAGGTATAGTGGTATCTTGAATGAACTTTCATTTTTAATTTTATGCAACTTCCATTTTTATTTTTATTCAACTTCGATTTTTATTCAATTTTCTTTTCTATTCAATTTCCGTTTTTTATTTAATTTCCAAATAGATCGTTAAGGTATAGTGGTTTTTGCATAGACTTCCAATTTTAATTTTGTGCAACTTCTGTTTTTGTTTTTATTCAACTTCCATTTTTATTCAATTTCTGTTTCTATTCATTTTCCTTTTTTTTTAATTTCCAAATAGATCATTATGGTATAGTGGTATCTTGAATGAACTTTAATTTTTAATTTTATGCAACTTTCATTTTTATTTTTATTAAACTTCCATTTTTATTCAATTTTCTTTTTTATTTAATTTCCAAACAGATCGTAATGGTATAGCGGTTTCTTAAATGAACTTCCGTGTTTCATTTTATGCAGTTTCCATTTCTATTTTGGGTTGCGTTCTTATGCAAAACGGAAAAGTCATTGCTTATGCCTCACGACAATTAAAGACTTACGAGAAGAACTACCCAACTCATGATCTAGAGTTGGCTGCAGTAATTTTCGCCCACAAAATCTGGCGCCATTATCTTTACAGTGCAACCTGTGAGATTTATACTGATCACAAAAGTCTTAATTATCTGTTTACACAGAAGGAACTGAATATGAGGCAATAATGGTGGCTAGAATTTATGAAACACTATGATATAGAGATCCATCAGCATCCAGGCAAAGTTAACGTGGTGGCAGACGCACTAAGCCGAAAGACAACCAGAAGTTTGGCATGTACTCTCATTTTCTACAAGATTAATGGATTGCTCGCCAATATAACCGTGGAACCCACTTTGATTGAAGAAATTAAAGCACACCAATATGAAGATAAACTTTTAAAGAAAAAGTACGAAGAGCAAATAAGTACGCCTGATCCTGAATTCACTATAAGCAATGGGTAGCTAAAATTTCAAAATCAAATCTATGTACTTGACATTCCAGAACTCAAGAAGAAGATATTGGTAGAAGCTCATAGCTCGAGGTTTGCGGTCCACCCTGGTAATACAAGGATGTACCATGATCTGAAAAAACACTACTAGTGGACAGGAATGAAAAGAGACATAGCATGCCACGTCACCAAATGCTTACATTGTCAGGGTGTTAAAGTAGAACATCAGAAACCTGCAAGACTGCTATAACCACTCCCTATACCTGAGTGGAAATGGGAACACACCACTATGGACTTCGTGGTCAGGCTACCGCAGTCAGTCTTAAAAAATGATGCAATATGGGTCATAGTAAACCGATTGACGAAGTCAGCGCATTTTCTGCCAATTAAAATCATATACTCCCTTAATAAGTTTGCCACTTTATACGTCAAGGAAATCATTTGGTTGCATGGTACCCCAGTTTCAATTGTGTCTGACCAAGACCCCCACTTCATGCCTCACTTCTGGAACACATTGCAAGAAGCCTTAGGAACCACACTGAAGTTTAGCACTACTTATCAACCACAAACTTATGGGCAATCAGAAAGGACAATCCAGACTTTGGAGGATATGTTACGTGTGTGCGTGTTAGACCTCAAAGGTAATTGGGATGAACATCTACCTTTAGTGGAATTCGCCTATAACAACTGCTACCAAGAGAGCATTGGAATGGCCTCGTACAAAACACTGGATAAAAGGAAGTGTCAATCACTTCTATGTTGGGCAGAAGTTGGAGACATAAGGTTATTAGGCCCTGAAATCATACAGATAACGAGTGATAAAATTCAACTCATCCAACAGTGAATCTGTGCTGTCCAAAGCCACCAAAAAAGCTATGCAGATACACGGAGATGAGACTTGGAATTTCAAGTAGGAGATCATGTTTTCCTAATGATCTCACCAACAAAGGGGTTATCTAATTTGGAAAGTGAGGAAAGTTAAACCCACGTTACATCAGGCCATTCGAGATACTAGAAAGGATTGGTCCTGTTGCATATCACTTTGCACTACCATCTGAATTGTCCAATGTCCACAATGTGTTTCACGTTTCGATGCTTCGGCAATATCTTCAAGATCCAGAGCATGTTATCGATTATGAGAACTTGAAAGTTCAAGAGGATTTCTCTTATGAAGGACAACCAGTGTAGATTCTCGATCGTCGTGATCAAGTTCTCCAAAACAAGACTATACCTCTTGTAAAAGTTTTATGGAGAAATCATTGAATTGAAGAAGCAACGTGAGAAACTAAAAGTCAAATGCGAGTCAAATACCCGCACCTCTTCGAAAATCAAGGTATGTGAAGTTTGAGGACAAACTTCTACTTAGAAGGAGAGAATTATGACGCCCTAAATGTTTAATTACATATTCCGCAAAAGTAAAATAAAGTGTTGAATGTTATGATTGTATGTGATAAAATGAAATTTAATTAGGAATTATATATATTATCAAAAAAAGGGTATATAATTAAATTAGAATTAAATCAAGGTTTAATTAAAAAATAAATAAAAATAAAAATAATAATAATAATAATAATTACAATGGCCTGTCACCACCCTAGCATATAGGGTGGTGACTATGCATATATAGCATAGGTGAGTCATGGGGGAATAGGAGAATAGGGCCACTTGTGAGGACAGGTGACCAAATTATAAATTACCCCATATCAATAAGAAAGAAGCCATGCGTCATTCTCCTCTATAAATAGTTCACACCTGTGACTGACCTCGGATAAGAAGAAAATATACTTGCGGGTAACAACGACACCATTATGAAAAAGTAAAGACTAAGGGTCAATATTAAGGTGAGTTATATTATACCTTGAGTCGCCATAATATATTTTATGTATGTTTTGAGTTACCATAAATTATTTCACGCAATCTATGTTTTATAAATTATATTAATATTTTGATTACGTAATTATTTTTTGAACTCTATTTGCTTAAATTGAAACCCATGGACATGTTTGTTTAACTTTTAGAAATTATTTGACAATGGTTTTATAAATAATTATGTTTTGTAAGTACCACCACGAGAGTCCCATGTCTTGGGGGACTTAAATAACCATTGGTCTCTGTTTGACCACTTTATGGTTCTCTGTTTGTCATAAATCCATTGACCTCTGTTCTGACTGTCATTTCTGTGACCTCTATTCTGTTCCGTACCGTGGTTATGGTTATTTATTTACATAATTCATGTATTTCAGTTTTTGCCACTTTAAATAATTTGTTTATTCAAATTAAGTTATGTAAATGTTTTAGCTTAACTAACTATCCACAGTTATTTTGTGTTCCCTATACTCTTCCTTTCAGGTGATGAGATGTAAGGAAGACCCGTAACCTCGTGTAGTGGAACCCGTACAAGAATTTGATGCTGATCCTTTTTTTTTTTCCTTTTCTTCCTTTTGTTTTGTTTTTACTAAGGGTCGGTCACTAAATAAAATAAATAAATACAAGCCCTATATATATACTTTATTTTATCAAAATAGTCGAATGAAGGAAATTTTTTATTTCATTATTTTCTTACTTCCATTTTGCCTCTGCCTGCGTCATTTAAATTGTTACGATTATAATTATTTAGTAAGTTGTGATTCCATCCCTAAGCCCCTGGGGTTGGGTCGTGACAGACATCACTCCGACGTCACCACCGTTAGCTCAACACTGCGAAGCATGATCGTGTCATTGACTTGGTAGTCCTCCGCCGCCGACGATGATTTAGAGTTTGTTCTTGATGTTGATCTAGCACTCAATGTGTTGCCAGGGACGGTGTCTGATGCCCATCGCCACTCACGGTGGTAGCGGCAGTCACAGAGGGTGAGAGAAAAGTAGAGAGAGAAAATGAAACCCGAGAGAGAGAGAGAGAGAAAGAGAGAGAGAGAGAGAGAGAGAGATCTGCGACAGGGTAGAGAGTCGATCCAAAAAAAACCTTAGTGCTTGTTTGGCTTGTGTTAAAATAACACATGCTATTTTAGCACATTATCCTATTTTGGTCACAATCATCTTATTTGGGTCGCATCACTTCTCTACTACATCACTTCAAACCTAACCCATACTTTACGTTTTTTCGTAAAAAGCCAAAAAGTATACTAATCTAGCACTTTCCAAACAATCCCTTAGAGAGGAGAAAAGAGCGGTGTACACGTGTATATATATATGGGTAGTTTGGTCATTTCAACGAAGCTTGTCCTTAGGACATGGTAAATTAGTCCGTAGACTTTTAGACTTAAGAAACTCAAAATTGGATTTATGGACCCAAAGCCCATTTAAAAATAAAAAATAAAATGTAAAATATGAATAAAATATAGTGGTAATTTATTTAGGAAGTGAAAGAGATATGTAAATTGGTGTAAGTTGTCACAAGAATACGTAAATTATCTTATAAAATCGTGTAACTTAAACACAAATTCGTGTAAATTAACTTATAAAAATTTGAGAAATCACAAATTAACATAAGTTTTCACAAACATAGCTAAGTCACCTCACAAAATTATGTAACTTAAATATAAATTCATATAAGTTAACCCATAAAAATTTAAGAAATCATATTTGGCATATTTTTAATTAACGTAAGTTTTCACAAACATAGTTAAGTCATCTCACAAAATTATGTAACTTAAATATAAATTCATATAAGTTAACCCATAAAAAGTTAAGAAATAATAATTTGGCATATCTTTCACAAATTTACGTAAATCACCTTATAAAATCGCATAACTTAACACAAATTTGTGTAAGTTAACCCATAAAGTGTGTCATAAGTTCTCACAAAAATGTGTAACGTAAGTCACAAAAATAAATAAGTAAATGGCATACTATATGCTTTGCACACTCAAGAGTTATCCTATTTATATATATATATATATATAATTTTAGGGGAATTACTTGATAGTGATACAAACAAAAAAAGTACAAAAACATAGGAGTGCAAGTGAAATATTTGTGTATTTTCTTTTTCTCTATCTAACTATTAAGTAATTTTCTCTACTTTTTTTAAAAAAAATATTTATTCAAATTCATGATCCAAACAAAATATTAATTTACAATTATTCATTTTTTACCAAAAAATAATGAGGTTTAGATAGTAAATTTGGATAGAGTTTTAAAAACAAGAGAAAAATAAAAATAAAAATAAAAATAATTTATATTTCATTCATTTTTTTTTCTTTTTTCTTTTTAAATTTTCTGTTAAATTCATGATTTAAATATAACTTAAACAAATTGATTAGTTGTGTAGTTTTATAATACTGAAATTATCTATTAAAATACAAAAAAGGTAAAAGAATTTTCACTCATATGTTTATATCAAGTACTTTTTTTTTTATCCAAATATAATTGTGAAAAAGCATATTTTAAAAAACTTTAACCTAAATAAAATATTATAATCATTTTTATTTTAATTTTCTTATCCTGTATCCGACAATCCAAACAAGTTGTAAGTGTGTCTCACTGTTTTGTTTGACTTGTTGATATCTGAAGTCTTCGATTTTCCTTGTAAGGCAATGTTTGGTTGAGCGATTTGGGAAGGGCCATGAGAAGAGAAAGGAAAAATGTGTGTGAAATTAGATGAAATGTAAATATATTTTATTCACATTTTATCTATTTTTTTCTTTTTCTTTTTAAATTTCTTCTAAAATCTTTCAACCAAACACAACTTAGATGATATCCTTTGTGATAACTTGGAATATTTGTGACTTCGTTGTTATAACTTATATTTAGATCTTAATTATCTTTTTTAATAGCTTTTTTTTTATTTTTTATTTTTTTATAAGTAATGTTATATAAATAAAATTTTGGGACATTTACACATAAGTCCAAATTTATGAACTTATACTCCATTAAGTCATAATTAAGATTTTTTAGACTTTCAAGTCCCATTAAATTTTTAATAGTCGGAATTTGCTGTCAAGCAATGATTGTTCATCATTTATGATTATTTATAAAAGAACATGATAATTTGACATTTATTTTGATTTTTAAAACTTTAAAATATTAACTTCAAATTGAAAAAACTAAAAAAAAAATTATGTGAAAAAAAAAACTAATTTTTAAAAAAAAAACTAATTTTTTTTTAAAAAAAATTTGAAAAAACGGAATTAATTTTTTGTGCGAAACTGAAAATTTTGTATCTATAAAGGAGCATGATGATGGAACATTGATGTGAAAAAAAAAATTAAAAATGAAAAAACTAATAGTGTTCTCAATTTTGAAAGTGGAAAAAACTAATCATGTTCTCGGTTTTATTGGATAGTTAAATCAAACCAATAAGTACAAGGGCAAAAACGTTTAATCTCATGCTCTGTTTTTCTTTCATTAGTTAGTCAAACAATTATCTGAAACATTATTATGCAAAATTGATAATATTTTTAGTTTTAAAAATTGAGAAAAACTAATAATATTTTCAGTTTTACTAAATAGGATTTATTTGTTCAAAAAATCTTAAACAGAACCTGGGTTATTATAACACTTATAAATAGGACTTTTAAGTAATTAATTCTAAAATTTTTGTTTAAATTTTTTTTTATAAGAAATGGCTTCTTCCTCGTGCAAATCTAATTTCTATAAGAAATGAATTCTCTCCAATACAAATAAAGACAGGACGTATGGGTAATTCTATTTCCACACACCAAAATATCTCACTCCACATTCTCTCTCAATACACACACCAATTAATTTTGAATTTTTTAATTTTACTCAATGCATAACTCTTTTTACCAAAAATATCCCTCTTGAAACCCTAGTGGATGTGGGTGGTTAGTAACTATAGCGACCCCGGTCTTTTCCCATTTGATTATTGTATCCGGACTTAGGTTCCGTATATTCTGCCATTGTATAATTATTGTTGTCGTCCTTTATTTTCTCATTTGGAGTTATAGGATGTGTTGGGCAGGTTTGCTTCAGGTTGGTTGGATTCGTAAACCAAGTGTTGCTGTCCAGTTTTTGGGTTGTTCGCTTGAGCCAGGGATTGGTCGCTCGAGCGAGGGTTGTATTTTGTGTCTTCTGGCTCGATCCAGCTTTGCTTCGCTCGAGCGAGCGACTGCGTCTGGTATAGACCTGAGGGCAGTGCTTATTCGCTCGAGTGAGGTTTTCTTCGCTCGAGCGAGCGAGGTGTATGTTTTCGAGTTCTTTGCTCGAGCGAGCATTCTGTCGCTCGAGCGTGCTCCAGGGTTGCAGACCTGAAGCATTGCATTCTTGGCTCGAGCGAGCTTTTCTTCGCTCGATCGAGGTTTTCGTGTGTCTGGTCGCTCGAGCGACCAAGTCTTCGCTCTAGACGAGCCTTGTCCAGTTTAAATAGACAGCAGCGGGATTTAATCAGTTTATCCTCTTTTTGGTTCCAAACCCTAGGATCCGATTTCTCTCTAAACTTGTCTTCTCTCTAAGAATTGATCTACCTAGGGTGAGTATCTAACCTTAGTCCTTTATTAAAAAGATAGAGTGAGTCGAAGGCTTCCATTTAATCTGAACATTTAGTGATTTGGAGCACATTGGAATTTGGGTATTCATCTCTGTCTTCTCCATTCGGGTTATTTTTCTTCGAGGTAGGGATTTCCTATTCCATTTTATACGTTTTGTTCTAAGTTTTGGTATATTGATATGTTGGGTTCACATAGATAATTTTGGGAAAAACCCTAGTTGTATTAATTAATTAATTTGTATAATTAATTGAAGGGAATTGGGGAATTTGGTTAAATTCATGAAATTGAGGAATTCATTGATTAAATGGTGTAGTTGGATAATTTAAATCACTCGCCTATTGAATGGTTGATATATTTATTTCCAAGTCTAGAAATAACTGTTTTGGGCTATCGGTGGAGGATAGTCATGATTGTTGTAGACATTGCATGTGGATTAGGGATAATTGAAACTAATCACATTGGTTGAGTCATTAATTTTGGCTGTTGAATTAATACAGACATTATGTGTATTGATTGTGTGGTGTATATGTTATGTGTTTACATACCTTGTTTTGTGTGGGAGGAGATAGGGGATGTACTCCACGGTTTAGGGGAAGATAGGGGATGGACCTCTAAACCGGATTTTGTTTGGGATGAGATAGGGGATAGACTCCATTAGCATCACTTTTATGTGTGCTTATTTATATTGAAGTGTTTTGTTGATACGGCACTAAAATGTGTATCAAATTGGAAGTATGAAGTGTTTTGATTTGATCCTGAGTCTCATTTGTTTGTTGATATTGGAAGAATGTGAATATGATATATATAGTTCACTGTTGTATGTTTGGCCAGGTTCTGAGCCATATTGATAATGTTGGAAAGTAAAACGTGTCTTAGACATTAGTGTCTTGAGACAATTTAATGATGTAATTGATTATCTAGGATAATCATCTATTGAATGCTATCGCTTTATTCATTGCTTATATTTGGTTTAGTATATTTCTACTGGGCTGTGGCTCACCCTATACGGGAACATCATTTTCAGGTTCAGGTGATAAGCTACCTCCAAGGACTTAGCTTGGAAGGACTTGGATTCTGAAGATTATCTTTAGTTATTTGTTTTTATTTGATAAACATTCAAGCCTAGGGCTTTATTTGTATTCGAGTTAGAACTTATATTTTTGTGTCCAAGTGTTGGCTTGGAAAGATGTAAGCCCATAGGGCATTTAATTTGACGTTACATGTAATGTTTTCATTTAGTAATACTCTGGTGAATGAGATAATGAATTGTTTTCTTTTAATATTGCATGCCAATGATATATATATATATATATAATGGGTTAATTTTGAGGGCGTTACATGCTTTGCTAACATAACTTTTACTTAGTTAGCGTCGGTCAAAATCAATTTTTCAAATAGTCTTTTTTTTTTAAAAAATAGAAGTGTTATTTGGGTCTGTAAGGCCCACCACAAGTTTTATTTTCACAATTCAAACTATTTAGTTTGTAGAGCACTTCGTATATTTCATCCACACAAAAAATTACGTTGATTTGATAATCGTAACTTATTCAATTTATAACATTTTTCACCAAAAATAATAAATGATTTATTTTTAAAAATACAATTGTTGTCTATTTTTTTTTATGACAAATGTGATAAATTGAATAGGTTACGATTATCAGGTTGGCTGAATTTTTTGTGTGAATAAAATACACAAAGTGATCGACAAAATGAATTATTTGAATTATCGAAATAGACCTATAATAGGCCCTCCGACCCAAACAACACCCTTCAATCCATATTATGGACCGAAAGAAATCCTCCTCGTTCAAAATAATAAGAGAGGGTGAATAGTAATCAACACTAATCACCCACCACATAACAACTAGTGACAAAGAAATAGAAGTTCGCAAAAAATTTGCACATAATATCCAACACCTTGTGCCTTATTTGCCAGACGATTCTTGCATCAACACTACTTCTCTCATTGTAGATTATTTCTTGTTTGTGGAATTTTTTTGTATTGTATATATATATTTAGTTTTGGTATCACTTCTAGTGCATTAGTTGTGTTTTATTTTTTTGGTTGTGTTTTGTTTGCCTTCACTTGAGGACAAGTTCTTTTGAGTGGAAGAGTATGATGTAGGATATCATGTGCGTATCATGCGATACCTAGTGGAGGGAAATTGTAGTCTATATCTAGAAGAGACATAACCACTGTAACTGTAACGCCCTCAAAATAATAACATTAAACCCATCAGATAAGACACGCATTTACATATAAACTAACCTCATTCCTTTCATTCATTAGAATTCCAAGACATAAGTATTACATGTTAACCTCATAACAAAATGCCCTACGGGCTTACAGCTTTCCAAGTTAACACTTGGTTACAACAAAGAGTTCTAACTCGTTTACACATTAAGCCCTTGGCTTAAAATTACATGTAATACATCAAAAAAAAAACTGATCTTGTCTTGATATGTTAGCATACTTTATTGGCATATAACCTTGTATTTTTGTTTCTTTTTGCTCTTAATGTTTTAGTTTGATTCCTCCTATGCACGTTTGTACCTTGCTTATGGTGGTGAGTTTAGCCGAGGTCATCTTTAGTCTATGAATTTATCCACACATTTGGGAAGACCAAGTGAATTTTACCATCTAATTGATTATATAGATGCATCTGAATATCATACACGCGAAGCTTACGCCGTCGCTGGACTAATTAAAAATAGTGTGGTTACCTGAAGATTGTCATGGTGAGAATTCTAGTGCCCGAAGTGGTGGTTTGGATATTGAATAAATTACATCTATACAACTAAGGCCGATGATTGTTGTAATTTTTTTTGCTTACAGCCTCGTATGATGTTACTCAGATTTTTATTTTATTTGCAACTTAAGTGGATCTGTCCTGGAAGTGGTATGACCTAGACCGAGGTGTGGCACATCTAGGCTAAGGTGTGGCACAGCTTAGTCAAGTGTTGTCCTTCTAGCCGAGGTCATTGCCACCTTAGTTGCCGAAGCTTTGTCCTTAGCCGATGTCATCACTTGCCGGAGTGCCTTGCTGGGTAGCTTGTTAGATACGCTTTGTCTTACACATGTCTTGTCAATCTATCACCTTTTTGAGAAAAACCAATCAGCCGATGCCACGTGTCCCGACAGAGGGTTAAGTCAGTGACTGTC
>NW_021026252.1:2396069-2410447 GCF_004153795.1 Camellia sinensis
AAACTAATGCCGTACTAAGCGCTCCAGCTATGTTTGAGGGTGGCATGCTTCTGGTACTTGAAATGAATATTCCATATAGGGTTGAGGCACAGGGCTCAGTAGGAAATACACTAAAGGGGCTAACATGGTGACTAAAATATACTAATTGTAGTTGGTGCAACTCTGATACAATTACATAAATTAATATTTATGTGCAACGCTTACAAGTGGCTAATTACTTTTCATTTACCTTTTGAAGCAGATAAGCATGCTAGCTCTTATCCATTTCCACAGATATGTATAAAACTATATGCTCAGATTCAGTATAACATAAAGCTCTATATCCACATAATCTCAACAGATATGTATAATGAACAATATCCTCAAGATTAGGCATACAGCTGTATCTACACTGCTACCAAAGATATGTATTCAACAATATCGCACAGATATAGCATAGCAAGCTTTGTATCGCTAGCACTTGCAGCAAAGATAAGCATATGAGCTCTATTTCTTGCATTGCTTAGACAAGCATATGAGCTGTCTTACGGAGTTCATCTATCTGTCTAATAACCTATCCGGTTTAGAGGTTACGACCGATATTTCCCTAAACCGCGGGTAGTACAATCCCTGATACTGCCTCGTCGTAGCAGATTAAGTATATAAACAGATTGGTTCTATAATAAATCATTTTTGTATCACATCTTTGTCTTTTAGAGAGAGAGACTCTAGGAAGAAGAAGGAGTTCTTGAGGGAGGGAGTAGACTTCCAAGCTTGATCTTTGGAGTTTGAACCGGTAGATTCGAGTTTTAAGGTTAGAATCTTAAACTACTCTTGTTGTTCTTATTGATCATCTAGCTGCATTGCACGATCGAACCTGTTCTGCACGCCATGCATTGATTTAAAGTTGGTTTTAGAAAGAGAAAATAGTGTTCATGTGTTCTTGAAGAAAAAGTCTTGTTTGATCCAAAAGTTTGCATTAAGATTCTTGTTTTGTGTTTGTCTTCATAAAGTCTTCGAGTATGGGTGCCCAGGTCCATGTTTTTGAATTCATAGCATGAAATCTCAGATTTTGTAATGATAAGTTATGATCTTTGCATTCATGCTCTTCATGTTCATGTTCTTCAAAGAAAGGGAAACCCAGATTTTTCCCGACTTCGTTTCCTTGAATGTGGCCATCGGGACCACACCTCGGCAAGGGTGGTGTGGGACCTCAGCCAAGACCTGAATGGTGCCCATTATGTTTTCCCAAGATGAGGAACAGTGTTTTGTTTTGGTTCGACTTAGTTTTGAAGTAATGCCAAGATCATTTGCATTCATGTAAAGCTTGTTTGATAGTGCATTCAATATGCTCTTTGCACTCATGTCCTTCATGTTCTTCAAAGAAAGGGAAACCCAGATTTTCCCGACTTCGTTTCCTTGAATGTGGCCATCGGGACCACACCTCGGCAAGGGTGGTGTGGGACCTCGGCCAAGACCTGGATGGTGCCCATTATGTTTTCCCAAGATGAGGAATAGTGTTTTGTTTTGGTTCGACTTAGTTTTGAAGTAATCCCGAGATCATTTACATTCATGTAAAGCTTGTTTGATAGTGCATTCAATGGGATTTGTTATGTGCTTGTAGGCCTTGGATCCTTGCCTGTAACCCCGACGTTTGAAGAACTATGTGAGTGGTATTTTTAATAAAGCTATGTTATGAAGTTTTGATAAAGCTTTGCTTTGTTTTGAAAAGTATTTGTTAAGCATGAATGATTATCCATATTTTGTGTATCAAGTGTTAGTCTTGTTTTGGATAACAACCTTTGAAAGTCCATACGTGCTAGGGGACTATAAGCATTTGTAGCACAACCTTTGAAAGTCCGTACGTGCTAGGGGACTATAAGCATTTGTAGCACAACCTTTGTTGACGTCACCCCTTGGAACTTGAAAGCCTTGAAAGACTTTGATTGATGAAGCTTGAAAGATTTGTTAGATGAACTTGATTCCTCCCTTGTTGGTTACAAGCTATGATTATGTATTGTTTTGTTAAAGGTCTTGGATATCAGGCATGCAAGCCCTTTATTAGTTGTACCATTCACTGAGTATCCAAGCTCACCCTCTCTATATATATGTAGGTGATGAACAGGACGGCGGTGACGCCTAGATGCGCTTTGCAACTGTTTTGGACTCGCATTTTGTAGCATCTTGAAGATTATGCTTCTTAGCTTGTAATTCATTGTGTTTTGTATATGGTGGCTTGAGAAGCCTTTTGGTCAAGATGTATTTTGTATTTCATTTTATTGTATCCAAGTTGTAAGACCTTGATAAGATGTATGACATTCCATTCGATCTACGCACAGCTCTTATGGACTAATCAGATTTAAATTTATTGCTTCCGCACATGTTAGCCCCATATATATATACTCTGATTGTGTGTGAATTCTTGTAAGTTAGCCTTTGGTAATCTCAAATTACTAGCCATCACGGCACCATTCTACTAGGGGCGGAATGGGGTCATGACAACCACTTTGTAACTAACTTTCTAGATATGAATATTGATTAACTGAGATATTTCTCTCTCTAAATTCTCTCTCATTCTTGATTGGGTTCATCATCAATTATGCTGGGCAACGGAGGAGCCAATGTATAATGAGAATAACTCATTTCTATATCACTATCTACTATATCACTTTATACTCTATTTTGTAGGTCTTATCTTGAATTCATAACAATGATTTAAACCATTTATTTCATAAGGCCAACAATAAAGATTAATTGTACAAAAAAATTAATTGTTATCAAATGTCACTAGAGATATGCATAAATTAATCTTATTTTTCAAATAGGCGAC
The DNA here is from genome assembly GCF_004153795.1 of Camellia sinensis. Lineage (NCBI taxonomy): Eukaryota > Viridiplantae > Streptophyta > Magnoliopsida > Ericales > Theaceae > Camellia > Camellia sinensis. The sequence continues at coordinate 2,398,879 of NW_021026252.1, forward strand.
AACTATAATCCTCTATTCTATAAAATAAAATGTGATTTGTTTATTTATTTATCAATATGTGCCAAAATTAATATTTTGTACAGATAATTTTTATTACGAGATAAGCAATCCATATCACTATTATGGGTAAAATATATATATATATATATATATATGAATAAATAAGGAAGTAACCATTCCTATATATAATTGACGTTTTATTTGGATTTGCTGGCTTGTTCTTCTGGTGGTGGTGAGTGGTGACATCACTTTTAACTTTTTTATGAATGAAATATACAAAATATTTGACAAAATAAATTGTTCAAATTATTAAAACAAAACCCGTAATAAGTTTGCAGACTTAAACAGTACCCTCCAATTTATATTTCAGATCCTATTTCACGTATAATTACGGAGGAATTACCTACAAATAGGAGAAGAGGAAAAAAAATTACAAACATATAAGATATAAATATATCTATAATGAGATGCAAATAAAAGCTATGGAGTGTAATTTTTTTCATTCTCCAACACATAGTTTCCCCATAGTTAACCTTTAATTTGATTTAGACGGTCTTCTTATGATAGTGGTCACATATAAAAAATTCACTTTCCATTGTGTGGAAGAGATGGGTCTAAAAAGAAAAAAGAAAAAAAAAATAGTATGTCATAATTGACCTTTAATTTGCATTCGCCGGCCTTCTCGTGTATAATTGACCATTAGTTCGCATTTGCTGGCCTTCTTCTAGTACTTGTCAAAAAAAAAAAAAAAACCAAATATGATAGCACCATTGATACCCCATTTTGTTGTCCTCATTTGTTAAGTGATTTTACAATACACTTCTAAAAAAAATAGGGTAAATTATGTAAATAGTCTCTATACTTTACACGATGTGTCAATTTGATCCTTATAGTTTTAATTTGCTTGATTTTACCTCTTAATTTAACGAATTATGTCATTTTAGACCAATAAATAACAATTATTAAATTAATTTAACGGAAGGACAAATAATGTGTCAATTTGGTCCCTATACTTTATACGATTGATCAATTTGGTCTCTGTAGTTTCAATTTTCTCGATTTTAATAGGGACTAAATTGACACATTGTGAAAAATACAGGAACCAAATTGACACATTGTTTGACTTTCCGTTAAATTAACTTAACAACCGTTATTTATTGGACTAAAATGACACAATCCATTAAATTAAGGGGCAAAATCAAGCAAATTGAAACTACATTGACCAAATTGACACATCGTGTAAAGTACATGGACTATTTGTATAATTTTCCCAAAAAAGTATATCATAGCGAATCGATTTTGCGATTTAAAATTTTATAAAATTTCAACATAATTTAACATGTGCACTTTCTAAATATATATATATATATATATATATTACAGTTAATAACTTAAAAAAGTATTATAATCACTACATGCCTCATCTAAAGAAAGAAAATTTGAAACTTTAGAATATTTCAATCACTGCATGACTCATTTATATATTACAATCACAGAATGTCTCATTCACATAAAGTATTACAATCTGTGGTTCTTAAAATATAAAAACAATTCAAATCACCAAAATCATGAACAGAGTAGTAGTAAAGATTTATACCTCTGTATTGTTACATCTATATCTGTTTTTTAAAACAAAAATCAACCGGTATATATCATATTTATTTATTTATTATTTTTAGAGTTAAATTTAAAAACCAAAAAATATATTTAAGTTAAAAACTCTTTTTCAACAGAATATATTCAACATAATATTTAAATTCTTTTTCAATTGAAATCACAAATAGAATATTTAAACAAATTAAAAGCACAAAATTTTACAAATTAATAGGGATGCTCATGGTTTGGCGGTTCGGTTGCGGCCAAAAGAACCTTAAATCCGTCATCCGTCCAAAACTAAGCGGATTGGAAAAAGTCAATCCGCAACTGTCCTCTCGGCATCACGCATCCATCCAAAATGCGGTGGATCGGTTCGGTTCGGTTCGGTTGATTTGAGCAAATCGATATATCCTCTACTCACCCCTACCACATACATGTGAATTTGTGTGAGTCTCACTCCATGTGAGAGGTTTGATAACATATTTAATAAAATATTTGAGATATATAGCATTTCCCTTACTTTTTAGCCATTTTTTAGGTTATGTTTATGGCTTAGTCCAATGACCTTGTTTGGTAGGGCTTATTTCTAACTTATTTCAATTTTTAACTTAATTTAAGTTATTTTGATGTGTTTGGTTCAGCTTAACAATACAAATTATAATTTTTTGTAAGTCAAAAATTAATTTATGTTCACAGCTATAGGTTATAATCTATTAAGTTATAATTTATAATCACTTTCCCACAACTCTACTAAACGGGACCAATGTTTAGTATAACTTCTGCTTTCAACTAATTTATGAGATAAAATATCTTAATTAAACTACCAAAAAAATAAATTATTGAAAAACTGAAAAAAGGGAGATGTGATTTTAACTTTTATTTTTCAATTATTATCTTTTAACTTGCAATAAGTTGTTCCAAACAAACCTGCTATACTATTGTTTTCTTGTAGAAAAAGTTGCTTAGCAAGAATAATAGACTAAAAAGTAACAAGAAAATGAAATTTAATGTAATATAAATCATATTCACAATGAATCTAATCTAAATATTTCATTTTTAATCAATTCTACATTTTCCAACCTATAAAAAAATTACTTTTTTTTTATATAAAATATTTTAATTTGCTCCATAGCATTATTGTTATCTCATGAATTGTCTTCTTTTTAAGATTCACAATCTTGTTTCCATTTACTTATTTTAGTTTTTATTGGAAGGGGGGTCATCTGTCTGAGGGATGAATAGAAGAAAAAAAAGGGATAGAAGTGTTATTGTGATAAATGTAGGAGTAAATTATTTATCGGTGGCGTTGTATGCACTAATTAATATATTAACATAGTTATTATATTGTTATTTTAAAATTATAACCCCACCTATTATATAAATTACAAAGATTCAAAACTTTTAAAATTATGAGTAATGTTAGAGACCCCAAAAATTATAATAAAATTTTTACTAAATGTCTCACATGATGTGGGTCTCACATTCATGTGAGATATTTGATAAAAATTTTAATAGAACTTTTTGGATCTCTAACATTATCTAAAATTATATCACATTAATACATCAATTGGTGCATATAGTATTATTCATTATTTATTAAAGGATAAATTACATATACATCCTCCGAAGTTTACTTAAAATACGAATTACCCCTGTGGTATGAAAAATTACAAATACCTCATTGTTAGAACTTTTTGTTTAATAGAATTAATTGAAAAAGTTAAACTTCTAACTGTTCACCTATACAATAATAAAATTATCTGAATTATTAATTGAAATAAAATTTTAACATTATTAAAAATTGTTAATTAATTTGATAATTTATTAATAAAAAGACTTATTTATTATAAAATTAAAAACCTTAAGAGACATACTATAATTTTTAAAATAATTTATAATTTAAATAGATTTCAGAGAATGTATTTATAATTTATTCTTTATTAAAAGGTGTTTGTTGTGGGGGAGTTGTCAATTGCTCCGCAACTTGCTCCATCATACTTGTTGGTTTGGTTAAATAAAGAGGTGTTATTTTTGTGGCGCTGTTTATCAACTTTCAAAGTCAAGGATGTTTTTATGTCCTCCTTATTTTGGTGTCTCTTTGACGCTTTTTTCCATTTTCTTGTTTCACCCTTCCAATTTCCCATATCAGTCCATCCCACTTGGTCACCACCTTCATTACTTTTCACATCTCTCCCAATACCATATTTTATCAGTAATATTATATATTTCAGAAAAATTTTCAAAATGTAGCATGACAGTACTGTTAGCATTGTATTATGAATTTAAAAAAAATAAAAATAAAAATGACGGGCACATCATTTTGTTAATTCTGTGGCAAAAATTGTTACATTAATTATTTTTTCTTATCATTTGCATTTATCATCTAATGTGGCATATTTTATAACCCTCGTATGTTTAGTAATCAATAGCTATGTGGAAGCTATTGTATAAATGGTCAATAGAGTGTGCCTCATTAAATAATAAATATAAATGGGCAAACATAAAAAGTAATGGGACTTTACATTTATTACCTGAGACTCACTCAAACACTTTTATCAAATAATAAGAAAATATAAATACGTGGCTGATTTTCTGACCACACTGTCTGTCTAATAATCAGCTGGAGAGCACCGGCAGAATAGATGGTTTCAGCGAACCTGCAACAGAAAGAAAAGGCTCCGGCAGTAGCTCTTCCACCCGAGAGCACTCCGACGATCAAGTCAGTAGATCTCTTAAAGATAATCAAGTGCTAAATTTACTACTCAAAGTATAAAACTGCGTACCTTAGACCCACAGGGGTGTCTTTCTTTTATAGTTACCTTAATCCTAGTCTCACTAGAAGCCTGACTTCTATGGACTCCAACTCAGTACTTACTTTGGACTCCTCAAGAGATAAAGATAAACTCCCTAAGAGATTTATCATTATCTTGACTAAGTCTCCTCTTCATCCTAGGACTCTTGTCCCTTATCCACTTATCTCGGATTCTGATATCTTCGGAGATAACCTCGGCCTTGCCGAGATCACCTCGGCGTCACAACCAGGACACGTGGCACCTCGGCTGACACGTCGGCGTCACTTTGCCACATATTGGTACTCAGAAAATATATCCCCACAACTGCCCCTTAGGTTCTATTACCTCAGCATTCTGAGGTGATGGAACCTATATCATTCCATTTATCCAGTACGTCGGTTTTCAGTATCTCTGCCGAGATCATTCATTTCAGGCCGACATGCTTTTCCTAAAAAATCAAGATTTTTAAGGACCTTCTCACGCGCATGAGCTGTCATGAACTTCAACTCAACCGTTTTAATCATGCATTTCCCTCTTACTGGTTCGTACACATGACACGCCTGTTAGTCGCCTCTTTCTTCATGTGCGCCGTATGACGCCCTCGTTCTTCTAGGCGTATTGATTGTTTTTGCCGCCGTTTCTGTTTAATCAAAAACTTTTTTCTTTTTTTCGTCTCTTCATTTTTGCATCTGAGATCCCTTGCTCTCTCTCTTTAGCTTTTGAAATCCTCCATCGCTCAACCTTCCAAAGCTCTGCAACCTTCTACGTTCACCCATTCCGGTAAGATTTCCACCGGTCTTCTGCTCCTGCAATCGTCGTAGGACATCGGCAAATACCTTTTCGGCTTCCCTTTTTCTGGTAAGCTACTGTTCCTTTCATTTTCAGTTCCTGATGTTTCTTCTTTTTTCGCTGTCGCCATTACTGTACTATTTCAAGCTTTTTTAATTCATAAATCGTACATCTGAATGCATTCATCCATGATTTTGCCTTTGCCCATATTTTGAACACACGCACTGTTTTACCATTTCTTTGCATTTTTGCCACTGTTCTTGGCCATATTCTCTTGTATTCTTCATGTTCTTGATAGCCCATCTCAATTTCTGTTTCTGAAATTTCGTTTTTGTTATCTGTTTTTTGTATCTTTTCCAGATTCTTGCTTTCAATCCGTGTTTCCATAGATTTAGGTCTTGGGATTTGCCTGTAGAACCCAGAACTTAGGAAAAAAACTGAAACCTGCACCTACCTTACTGTTTGCCGAGGTTCCAATAACCTTCTAAAAACATCTTCTGAGACCCACCTTCTAAGATTAAGCCGATATCATGGATATATGGAAACATAGGGTAAACACCCCCTCCAAACTAGAATACTTTAGACAGGAGTTTGAAATCCCAGCCGATGTCAATCTGAGGTTGGCTGGGGATGATGACTCCATCATGCCTACCGAAAACTCCATGCCCTTCCCTGTAGTCGCTTTTATAGAGTGTGGACTTCGGCTTCCATTAAACATTCTGTTTCGTAAGGTTCTCCATTACTATAAGTTGAACACCATGCAACTAGCAATCAATTCCTATCGAGTGATCTTTGGTATTATAGCCCTAGCTAAACGGGAAAATGCTAGGATCACCCTTGCCGACATCCAATATTGCTATACCATGTGTGGCCTTAACTTGAAAGAAAAAGGCTACATTTATTACCTTAAGCCAAGGTCCACAGAATTCAAAATTGTAGCCGACCTTCCAGACTCCAACAAAGGGGCTGGAGATGATTATTTCATTATCTCAGGGAACTAGGAGTTTGCCCCAGATGAAGACCTCCACCTCTTCCCTTTCTTACGATCAGTCTTTATAGAGGGTAATGGTAAGAGCCCTGCATTCATACTTGTTTTACTTTTAAAGTCTTGTATACTTTATCTGTTTCCTAATGTCTACTTTGTCTTTGCTTTTGTAGTTCTTCCTCAGCCGCCAAAAAACTTTCGCCAATCCTTTGTTCCCAGCAAGGATTTAAGAAAATTATTGGACCTGCCAGTTCAGAAGCGAAAGGCCCCTCTGCTTCTCAACTTCATCCCAACATACAAATCAGCTCTCCCCGACGTCCCCAGGAGAAAGAAGAAGAAGAGCTTATCTCCTCCATCTGCTACAACTCTTCCAGCTGCATCAATATCGTGAACAGACCAAGGATCAACCTCTGATCCAGCAGAACAGCCGTCAACCTCGGCTCCATACCTCATTCCACCATCCCAAAGAAAGCGTCGCCAACGTCTTGTTCTTATAGCCGAGATGGGTCGCGCAAAGCCAGTTGCTAAAGACCTCCTAGCCAACATTCCATCATCTATTGATGAACAACTAACACAAACCCAACCTTCAGCAAAACCCAAAAGAATAAAAAATGCTCAACCAAAGGCCAAGGTAGCTCGGGTTGAGTCTGAAGACACTCTCCCTATTTCAAAGTTAGCTGAGAGTGATAAATCTCAACCCTCTACTGGGAAGAGGCGCTCTGAAACTCAACCATTAGAGTTCCCAAAATCCAAAAAGCCGAGGTCTTCTTCCGCGACGACCTCGAGGTCCAAGTAGAGCGGTGCCCTTTGGACCCCAAAAATTACTCTGGAGGACAAGCAAGTCCTGACTACTGATAATGCCGATGATATCAATGTCGGCGTGGCACTTAGTACCACTCTGCTTCTGCCAGGGGATTTGGAGCGAAATGCCGGCTTTAGCGAGTATGAGAATTACGCTCTGATGCTGCAGCACTCCGTTCAGGTAGATGTCTTCTATTTGGTAATCGTCCTTTTTCATACTTTGATATTCTCTAACACTTCAGTTTTCTTTCAGGCCATTCAGCATGCCCACTCATTTTTAATGCAGTCTTTCGAAAATCGGGAAAGGCTTGTTGAGATGAAAAGGGAGTTCTCTTCTCTCCAAAAGACCAACAAAGGTCTTCAATCGAAGATGAAAAAACTAGAGGACCAAGTCGAGGCTGCAATAAAAGCCCAGACTAATGCCGAAGAGAAGGCTGAAGCCGCTGAAGCCATCAGGAAAGTGGTTGAGTCTCAAAAGAGAGAAGTAGAAGAAAAAATGGCCCAGGCTGAAAAAGAGCTTCAGGAGGCTCTGGCCACTAAGGACGCTGAAATTAAGGAAGCTGATGAAAAGGCCTATAATCAAGGCATGGCCGACGTTATTGAGGCCTATGAACTTCAAGTGAAGCAGGCATATAACAAGGGCTTCACCCTTGGTTGGATGTCTCTTCTGAAAAAACTAAATGTTCCTGATGATTCGCCTCTGAGAAATGCCGACAATATTCCTCTTCCATTCCCTCCAGTCCAACCCTCAAATCAAGACATCGGCGAATCTGAGTCTGAGGATGCCGATGAGGAAGAGGATGAGGCTTTGGTCAGAAAATCCAAAGATGCCGATGGGGCCAAGTCCCCTCATCAGAATGAGCAAGTTCTAGACTTGACTCAAGATGAGGAAGGTGATGAGGTTGGCCTATGAACTTCAAGTGAAGCAGGCATGCAACAAGGGTTTCACCCTTGGTTGGATGTCTCTTCTGAAAAAACTAAATGTTCCTGATGATTCGCCTTTGCGAAATGCCGACAATATTCCTCTTCCATTCCCTCCAGCCCAACCCTCAAATCAAGATGTCGGCGAATCTGAGTCTGAGGATGCCGATGAGGAAGAGGATGAGGCTTTGGTTAGAAAATCCAAAGATGCTGATGGGGCCAAGTCCCCTCTTCAGAATGATCAAGTTCTAGACTTGACTCAGGATGAGGAAGGTGATGAGGTTGTCCAAGAAGCTGTTCCCGACATCGCACCAGCCGACATCCCTTCTGAGGTCAAGACTATTGAAGAAACTCTTCAAGAAATTGACGCCGAGATAGCGGCAGAGAAGGAGGCCGAGGTGGTATCTGATCTTCAAACTCAACCAACTGTTGGGGAGGAGTTTTAGCTGTTTATCTTTTTCTTACTTGTATTTTCTGGCTTCTTTGTTTTGGGGAACAATGTATGCTTTTTGTATGGCTGATGTGCCCTTTGGTGAATGAATATAACTTTTCTTTTCTAAGTGCTTGCACTCTTGTCTTTTCTTTTTTGTCTTTGCATGATTCTATACTTAGTATATTCTGCACATATGTACTCATTCTTCTTTGTACAATCTTCTCAGGGTAACATACCTCGATTATGTCACTTGATAATTTACCTTGGCAAGTACTTGTCTTTGGTTTAACTTCAACTTGTAAATTGCTACAAATTTCAACAAGTGAAGATAAACAATTATCTCGGCTTAACTTCAACTTGTAAATTGCTACAAATTTCAACAAGTGAAGATAAACAATTATCTCGGCTTAACTTCAACTTGTAAATTGCTACAAATTTCAACAAGTGAAGATAAACAATTATCTCGGCTTAACTTCAACTTGTAAATTGCTACAAATTTCAACAAGTGAAGATAAACAATTATCTCGGCTTAACTTCAACTTGTAAATTGCTACAAATTTCAACAAGTGAAGATAAACAATTATCTCGGCTTAACTTCAACTTGTAAATTGCTACAAATTTCAACAAGTGAAGATAAACAATTATCTCGGCTTAACTTCAACTTGTAAATTGCTACAAATTTCAACAAGTGAAGATAAACAATTATCTTTCCCCTGTTGATCTTCTCGGCGTAGTTCGATATGCCCAGAGTACATTGGGCAACTCGTCTACCCACTTTCCTTTTGCTGCCTGCAGCCTCTTTTTTATACCATCCAAAATTACTTTGTTGGATGCTTCTGCTTGCTCATTGCTTTGGGGAAAACTTGGTGTTGAAAAGTAATTTTTTATCTTGAATTCCGCACAGAAGTTCTTGATGAGTTTGCTGTCAAACTGCGTTCTGTTGTCGGCAACTATTGCTCTTGGAATGCCAAATCTGGCGATGATGTTTCTCCATATGAAATTCTTGACGTCCATATCTCGGATTTTGGTAAGAGGTTCTGCTTCTATCCACTTTGTGAAGTAATCTGTTGTTACCAGCAAGTACTTCCTTTGCCCAGTTGCTTGGGGCAACTGTCCAATGAGATCCATGTCCCATTGGGCAAATGGCCATGGACTGGATACAGGGTTTAGGTCAGCAGCTGCCTGGTGTATCAAAGGTGCAAACCTTTGCCATTGCTCACACTTCTTCATGTAGGTTTCTGCATCTTTTTGCATGTAGGGCCACCAATACCCCTGGGTAATGGCCCTGTGAGCTAGTGATCTGCCCCCAGCGTGGCTTTCACAAATCCCTTCATGAATTTCGTATAGAAAATCTTCAACCTGCAAAGGGTGTACGCACCTTAAAAGGGGTCCTGTGAAGGACCATCTGTAGAGATATTCATCTGCTGTCAGGCTGAATCTTGCCGATTTCAATCTGATTTTGTGTGCCTCCTTATGGTCTTCTGGTAGCTTTCCCTCTTTCAGGAATGCAACAATTGCATCCATCCAGCTTGGACCCAAGTCCACACACATTGCTTCTTGCTCTGTGATAGGCTATTCTATGCTCGGGCTTGACAGATAGTCAATCATTATTGTTTTTGTTTTTCTGGTTTGCATTGAGCTTGCCAAGTTGGCCAACGCGTCGACGTGGTTGTTACCATCTCGGCTGACTTGAAGAAGTCGGCAATTGCGAAACAAGCTTGCCAGTCTGATGACCTCCTTTGCGTATGCCGACATCCTCTGATCTCGGGTTGCAAACTCTCCTGTTGTTTGATTTACTATAAGTTGTGAATCACAAAAAATTATTACCTCATCTGCTCTGCTGCCACTGCTAGCTTCAGTCCTGTAATCAGTGCTTCGTATTCTGCCTCATTGTTTGAGGCCTTGAACCCCAATCGAATAGATTGTTCCAATATCTCCCCATCAGGAGATATTAACAGTACTCCTGCCCCCGCTCCTTGCCGGTTTGAACTCTCATTGACAAATAGGCGAAAGGAGTCGCCGATATAAATGCTGCAGGATCTTAGTTTTTCTTTTCCTTGTTCTTTTGTCTTTGGCGGGGCTTCTCCTTGTTTGCTTGGACATCGTTCATCTCGGCTCAACGGAGCCTGATGTTCGATGGATTCCGGCGTGAATTCGGCCACGAAGTCGGCCAAAACTTGGCCCTTAATTGCTGTTCTCGGCCTGAACTCCAGGTCGTATTGGCCCAAGGCCACTGCCCATCTTGCTATCCTTCCAGTTAGGTCTCCTTGTTGTAACAAGGACTTCGGTAGATGTTCTGTCAACACTATAATCTTGTGCGTTTGGAAGTAATGGCTCAGCTTCTTTGAAGCCATTACTAAAGCTAGCGCCAATTTTTCCAAGGGTAGATACCTTGTTTCTGCATCGGCTAAGGTTTTGCTTACATAGTAAACAGTCATTTGCTCCCCTTTTTCTTCACGAATTAATACCGCACTTACTGCATATTCTGAAACGGCTAAGTACAAAAACAGTTCTTCTCCAGGCTCTGGTGTTGAGAGGACTGGAGCCGTGGTCAGATATTTTTTTAGGTCGGCCAAGGCGGCCTCACATTCCTCAGTCCATAGGAAGTCTGTGGCCTTCTTTACCAGGTTGAAGAAAGGTTTACATTTGTTTGAGCGTCAGCTTACGAACCTGTTTAGGGCTGCGGCCCTTCTAGTAAGTATCTGAACCTGTTTTGCCGACATCGGGCTTTTTAGCTCTATGATGGCCTTGATTTGATTTGGGCTGGCCTCAATGCCCTTTCTTGTTACCAGGTACCCCAAAAATTTACCTGATCTAACTCCAAACGCGCACTTCGATGCGTTGAGTCAGAGCCGGTATGTTTTGAGTATCTCAAAGACCTCCTTTAGGTCGGTAAGATGACCCCTTGGATCCTTGGTCTTCACGACCATGTCGTCAATGTAGACTTTCACTGTTTGGCCAATCAGATTTTTGAACATCTTGGTTACCAACCTTTGGTAAGTTGCTCCTGCGTTTTTCAACCCAAAAAGCATTACCTTGTAACAATACAGTTCTTTCGGGGTGATAAACGCTGTCTTCTCTTCGTCTGGGGGGTACATGGCTATCTGGTGGTATCCTCTGTAAGCGTCTAGGAAGCTCATCCTTCCATGTCCAGATGTGGCGTCTACCAACTGGTCAATCTTGGGTAGAGGAAAGCAGTCTTTGGGACAAGCTTTGTTCAGGCTTGTAAAATCTACGCAGACCCACCATTTA
>NW_021026254.1:0-20787 GCF_004153795.1 Camellia sinensis
TTCGTGAACATATCTTAAAGATGAATGGCATGGCCTCTCAATTAAGGGAATGGACATGGAAATTTCTGAAGGTTTTTCTTGTTCATTTCATTATGACTTTCTTCCTGCGCAATTTGGTCCTTTAAGATCAATTATAATGCAAAAAGATAAGTGGAAGATGAGTGAGTTAATTGCCATGTGTGTTTAAGAAGAAGAGAGGCTTAAAGCTGAAAAGCCTGATATGGCTCACCTTACCCCTTGGGTCCAACCAAAAGGATTTTCAAGAAAGGCAAAAGTAAGAAGAAAAAGAATGCAAATGATGAAACTCATAAGGCTAATGAAAAAAATAAGATTTGATGTCATTTCTGTCGAAAGAAAGGTCACATAAGAAAAAACTGTTCAGGTTTTAAAAGTTGGTTGGACAAGAAAGGTAACGCTCAATGCTTTGTGTCTTATGAATCCTATTTGGTAGATGTTCCACCAAATTCTTGGTGGATTGACACTGGTACAAGTATTCACATAACAAATTCCATGCAGGGATACCTTACAAGTCGGAAACTAAATAAAGGAGAATGAACCATTACGGTTGGGAATGGAATAGAAGTGGACGCTGGGGCTATTGGCACCCTCCGTCTAATTTTAGACTCTGGTTTCATTTTAGATTTAGTAAACACAGTTTATGTTCCTGTTTTTACTAGAAACCTAGTTTCTGTTTCATAACTTGATTCCTGTGATTATGAATTTAAGTTTGGAAATAATAGAGTCTCTTCATTCCACAATTGTCATATGATTGGTTATGGTGTTTTATATGGTAATCTTTATTCATTGAATTTAGATTCCACTTATGCATAATCCCTTTTATCCTTTAATGTAAACGACTTGGTAAATAAAAAGAGAAAGTGAGTGAATGAAAATTCATCCATGTTGTGGCATAAGCGCTTGGACCACATATCAAGAGAAAGGATGGAACGTCTTATTAAAGACGGAATTTTAAGTTCACTTGATTTTTTTGATTTTAGTACTTGTGTGAATTGCATTAAAGGAAAATACACAAAGATAAAGAAAAAGGGTGCTACTAGGACTACTGAATTATTAGACACAATTTATACTGATATATGTAGTCCCTTTACTGTTCCAACTATTTCTGGACATAAATATTTTATTACTTTTATTGATGACTTTTTTAGATATACTTATGTGTATCTTATTCGTGAAAAATCAGAAGCACTGGATATGTTCAAACTCTATAAAGTTGAAATTGAAAATCAACTTGGCAGACGGATTTAAATTGTAAGATCTGATAGAGGTGGTCAATATTATGGTAGATTCACTGAGTCGGATCAAAATCCAAGTGTTTTTGCTTTATTTTTGGTTGAGAATGATATTGTTGCTAACTACACAATGCCTGGTATACCTGAGCAAAATGGTGTAGCTGAGCGACAAAACCGTACTCTTTTGGACATGATGAGAAGCATGATGAGTAACTCTTCTTTGCCAGATTACTTGTGGGGTGAAGCTTTAAAAATTGTTGTACATGTTCTTAATAGGGTTCCTAGTAAGGCTGTTCCTGTAACTCCTTATGAGTTGTGGGTTGGTAGGAAACCTAATTTGAATTATTTACATGTATGGGGTTGTCCTGCTGAAGCAAAAATTTTCAACCCACAAATAAAAAAATTAGACCCTAGAACTATAAGTTGTTATTTCATTGGATATCCTGAGAGATCAAAGGATTTTAGATTCTATTGTCCCACTCATAGCATAAGAATTTTTGAAACTAGAAATGCTGTGTTCTTAGATAATGAAAACATTAGTGGGAGTATGAATCTCAAAAATATTTCTTTGGAGGAAAATCGTGCTTTTACACCTTCCATGATTATCCAAGAAAATGTAGTACCTGAACCTATTGGTATACAAGAGATTTCTCACATTGAAAAAGAAGTTGTCCCAGTTGCAGAACAACCTTTACGCAGATCACAAAGAGAAAAGAAACCAACCATATCAGATGACAATGAGGTTTACCTAAATGAGTGTGATATAGGCTTGGAGAACGATCCTGTTTCTTATGCCCAAGCCATGAAAAATGGAAATGCAACTCAATGGTTAAATGCCGTGAAAGATGAGTTAAAATCCATGAAAGACAACAATGTTTGAGATCTTGTAGCATTGCCTAAGGGAGCCAAAATTGTTGGATGCAAATGGGTTTTTAAAATCAAGTGTGATCCTAAAGGCAATGTCGAAAGATACAAGGCTAGATTAGTTGCTGAAGGATACACTCAAAAAGAAAGAATAGACTATAAGGAAACTTATTCTCTTGTTTCTAATAAAGATTTCTTGAGAATAGTCATGGCTTTAATAGCTCATTATGATTCAAAGTTACTTCAAATGGATGTTAAAATATTTTTTTTTAAATGGTGACTTGCATGAAGTGGTCTACATGGACCAACCTGAAGGTTTTCAGGATGAAAGCAAGGAAAATATGGTTTGTAGGCTTAAGAAGTCCATATATGGTCTAAAGCAGGCATCTCGACAATGGTATCTTAAATTTCATGAAGTTCTCACCAAATTTGATTTTAAGGATAATGTGGTTGATCAATGTGTTTACCTTAAAATCAGTGGGAGCAATATTTGCATTATAGTTTTGTATGTTGATAATATATTGCTTGCTAGCAATAATTTGGGAATGATACATGAGACAAAGAAATTCCTTACGAGAAATTTTGAAATGAAAGATCTTGGTGAAGTCTTTTTTGTCATTGGGATAGAAATTCACCAAGATAGGTCTTGTGGTATTTTAGGATTGTCCCAAAGAGCCTATATCGAAAAGGTTCTTAAAAGGTTCAACATGCAAAACTGTTTAAATAGTGTTGCCCCTATAGTTAAACGTGATAAAATTAGTGAATTTCAGTATCCCAAAAATAATTTAGAAAGAGAACAAATGAAAGAAATTCTTTATGCCTCTGTAGTTGGGAACATTATTGAAAAATCTAGAAATCCCCTAGATGTTGATTTGTGATTATGTATCAATTTTAAGCAGAATATAACAATCCCAATCAAACAATCAAACAATCAAGACAAAGAGACACAGCGATTTAACGTGGAAAAAACCACAATTGGACACCTCCAACTGTGATAAAAAATGAAATTAGTAAAAATTTAATTGAAAAAACATTTTTTGTTTTTTAAAAGTAACAAACAACAAAATTCGTGGGGGATTAAAGGAAGAAGATGGAGGATGTATTGGGTGTGGTAAGATATAGATATCTTAAAATGAGTGGTTCAGATTTATTAAAAGGTATAATTAGATTTTGGATAAATTAAAATGAATGGCTCAAATTTGCTAAGAGAAAGATGGTTTAATTTCTAAAATGTCCGTGGCTAAAAACATCAAAGAAAACTCCCAAAGTATCCCCAGATATAAACCCTAGAAACCAAAAAGAAGATCTGGAGCAGTTCTCCTAAAACTCTGACCCAATACGCGAATTTATAGAATCTGTCCCGCGATCTCCGCTCGAGCTCAACACAGCCCGCTCGAGCGGACTGACCAAAAACTGCGTGCGAACAAACTGAGATGCGCTCGAGCGTAGGAGAATCCGCTCGAGCGTAAAATCACACCTTCCAGTATTTTTACAGGCGACTGCAGAGATGCTGAGAGCTTCCAATCCACGCTCGAGCGCCCGATGCCCCGCTCGAGCGGACAGGCCAAAACTGGAAAAACTGGAAAAATATAACATGATCGGATAGACAACTTTGAATGGCAATCTTGGAAGCTTTAGCATCATAAACTTCTCTGAAAGGCACAATTTGGGTTGGATTCGCATCTAAACACTCATATCCTCACTGAAATAAAAGTGCGAAAATAAATACAACTGAAAGGAGTTTTGTCAAACGGGATTGCCAAGAAATAAAACCTAACAATTATGTATGCTCAAGTTTGTACACGTCTTGACATAGCATTTGTAGTTGGTATGCTTGGTCGATACCAAAGCAATCTCGGACTTGATCATTGGAAAACAGTTAAGAAAATGTTGCGATATTTACAAGGCACTAAGGATTACATGCTCACTTATCAAAGAATAGACAGCTTTGAAGTGGTTGGTTATTCAGATGCTGATTATGTTGGATGTAAAGACACTCGAAAGTCCACTTCTGGGTATATTTTTATGCTTGTTAATGGACCCATTTCATGGAAGAGTCATAAGCAGTCTCTGACAGCCTCTTCCACTATGGAGGCAGAGTTCATAGCATGTCATGAAGCTACATGTCATGCAGTATGGCTAAAGAATTTCATATCTGGATTACAACTTGTCGATTTAATTTCGAAGCCCTTACAGATTTACCGTGATAATGATGCTGCTGTGCAGTTCTCCAATAATAACAAAACTTCAATATCTAGTTGTTAAAGAAAGGGTTCTGAATCAGAATGTTTTCATCTCTCATATTGGTACTACACTCATGTTAGCAGATCCTTTAACTAAAGGTCTCACACCTAAGCTCTTTCAAGAACATGTTGAGCGCATGGGCTTAGTAGAAAGTTTATCATGTTTAGACTTGAAATGAATGTATTATGTTCGTGATAAATATTATGTTATAATCATCTTATGTTAGTAATGATTATGTTTGTTGTTTTCATTCTTCATACTTGTGCACAATTTAGAAGAAGATATAAACAACGGGACCGTTATATATGAATTAGCATTAATCACTTAGCATTAATCATCATTATGTTGCTAATGTCATCTCTGTGATTTAAGATTCACTTATTCATGTTGATAAAAAATATTAACACTATAACCATTGTACAGTCTTGATCAATGTGTAAATCACTGACTACAATGATTTGGTGCTAATAATTTCATTGAACATAATTTAATGGTGGTGGTGCAATATTTTAGTGGGAGAACGTTGGCCATATTATGATAATCTAGTGACGTAATATAATTATGCAAGCCAAGTGGGAGATTGTAAGAATTTTTCCTAAATATGGCTTAATGTGGCTTATACTAGATTCATCTCATTAAGTAACATATATGTACATCAATTAGATGGTGACTAATCATTGATGAATGCACCTATATATACATAATGTATAGAAGACTAATGGAGATAATGTCAATGCATTGAATGTGATAGATTCATTATGAATGAATCTTAGAGATGCATTATGTATCTATTATGAATATATAAGATACATTAATTTATCTAATGAATTCATTAATATAGAAGATGCATTATGTATCATGAATGTATAAGATCCATTAATCTATTTAATGAACTTCATTGAATGGATGGATTTTTTTATGGGAAGAATACTAGTATAAATAGTATAAGGTTCCAAACCATACTCTCTATCACAAAAACTCAAGTTGTCACCACAAGAAGGCTCCCATCCCCTAGAGAGAGAGAAATGGTTTAAAGATCTTAGACAAGTAAAGAACTTAAAGATCAAGGTCTTCCATTCAAGGTTTCTCTTTCTTACAAGAGGATTTCATACTATCCTGGATCAATGTATGAATTCACTTATTTTGTATAGTAGAAATTCATATAATTTTTATGTATAGAATTGAATCTTTAATGATTTTTAGTTTATGTTCCGTAAAGTTTTCTATCATACTATACTTTAAAGGGCAAATAAATTTTATACTAAAAAAGTTTACTTTTTTAGAGTAAAATTTTGGCCTAAAATATTTAATTTCGTTGTTAAAAATACAACAATATTCTTAGTAACTAAAATATTGTGATCCTAAAAAGTAATCTTTTTTTTCTTTAAGCATTTTTAAAATCTTAATTTATTATAGTGAATTACAATGCATGATGATAATCACAGAATATTATTATTTACGATTTGATAGGGTATTAAATTCATATGATACCATTTTCTTCAATGACTTCATCAGTGATGGTCATGACTGGTCATGAGTTTTTGAGTAACTTCTCATTTCGTTTTATGAAGTATCAAGTTCGTGATCAAAGTTTAGAGTTGACTATCGAGACGAGTCAGAGTCAATTGAGTAAGAATTTTTGACAGGTAAAAAAGTGCCCTCATATCACTTGATGGGGGTGCCCAATCTTTCAGAAGCTATTTACTCAAAAAAGAATGCCAGAAAATAATTCAAAATTATAAATTTAAGGTGTATATTTAAATTAATTACTTGTTGCGAATCCTTATCATTAATGAATCCTGACTTTAAATTGTAAATTGTGGGCAGTTTTTAGTTTTATTTGCTATATATGGAATAAGGAAAATGATTTATAAAAGCTCACTCTTGAAATTGCAAGCTTCCCAGAACTGGAAAGCATAGTCACTAGTTGATGGTCGGTGTCCTTGGCCCTAAGGAAATAACGTCCGTGCCGACCAGAAGACTTAGCCAAGGCATAACAATGCCGGATAGCTGGAATGTCGAGGTTAATCCTAAGGCGACGGTTTAGCTCTATAACTCCCATTATGATTCTAAAAAAGTTGACATTGGGCTGGGAAGGGATTAAACCCCAATGGGGAAGCACAGCCCTAAGAAACAGGTGAAGGGGGAAATGGACTCCACCCTCTACGAATGATAGGAGAGGGAAGACAATCGTGGTTTCGTCAGCCCTCTCCATATTGAGGGTGCTGTCTGTCACGAATGACAGACAGACGTCATCAGGAATGGAGAAATAGAGTCAGAAGCCAGAAATTCGATCCGAGGAGAGGAGATCTTTTAAATGTTTCGCCATTTCCTACAGCCTATAGGAATATGCTAGGCCAAAAACAAAGCAAGAAAAAAGATTCAAAGCAGAGAGGGAGAGAACTTACAACAGACGAAGAGGATAGTGAAGAAAAGGAAGTTGCAGAGATAATTCAGAAGGCAGTCCAGCGACGAGCATCTAAAAATATGTATTTGAAAAGACATCAAAATTTTAAATCACAATAAATAGAAATGTACGAAGGGGCGAGAAGTTAAAATGATAACCGAGAAGCGTGTGCTCAGACATCTGTGTTGGAATGAGGTCAACCGCCGAATTTTGGCTCTGACGTTTTGAGTTCAAAACCAAACACTCCAGCCAACTGTCGTTAGTGGAGTGCTTGGGGGGCAATTGTGGGGACCGAATATTGGGAGTCATGAAGAGGCCGAATAGTTGAACTAAAAGAGTCGGAATATATAGCACTCGGTATCGCCTCGTACGCTCAGATCCTACCCTATTCGGCCAAATAGCTGGTTGAGCAAGGGGCCGAGTGAAAGGCGGTTTGCTACGAAAAAAGCCGAATGCCGAATTGAAAGTGGGCCCAATCCTGAGGCCCAAGAAAGAAAAGATATAAATAGAAGAACATCAGCCAGAAAGAGGTATGTGAGAACCATTATGCTTAACTTAAAATACAAGTAATCTTAAGTGCAGAGACTGACTTGTCCGTCGGAGTGCTAATTCCGGCACCCCCAACCGGAGTGTTTATTCCTTTTCAGGTGACTAGTAGAGGATCACGAGTGTCCCCCAGGATCAGAAGAGTATTTCCAAACCACTTCTCCACATATATAAAATGTTTTGGCACGAGCATTGCATATGCATTCACCTTATAACTGTATTAAGATTTATACTCAATGTTAGAGTATCTTTACTGGGCGTTGACTCACCTTATGTAGAAAATCATTTTCAGGTGCTGATGAGATACCTCCACCAAGGCAATAGCTTGGGAAAACTTGGAGCCAAGAGCTTTTATTTTTGTTATTGTTGTAATTATTTTATACAAGCCTAGGGCTTTATTTGTATTGAGTTTAAACTCACTTTTGTTCTAACCAAGTATCATCTTAGAAAATATAGCCAATAGGTGTAGACACCCCATTTTTGACCATCCTCAAGACTTGGACGTCATCGTTTGAACACTCGATAATCATCCATACCCGTGTTCGTTTTGAGTTCCCGGAGGTCTCGGCCATGCGCCTCGCCTCAAGATCTCTCAACTTGATTGTTTTGTGCGTGGTTGTGGACCAAGCACTTGTGTTTTTGCTTTTGAGGGAAGAGGGTGGCTTGTTGGCCATCCCTTCAACCCATCGGCCAAGGCGTGAAGCCATCGGCCTTGTTTTCCTGCAATCGGCCAAAAGTGTTGGCCGATCGACACTATTTTTGTTCGATCGGCCCCTATGTTGGTCGATCGGGCATATTTTCTGGCCGAATCCTATTCATCTTCTTTTTGTAGATATTTTATGCCAGCTATCACAGCTGGCATGCACAATTCACTCCCTCCATACACGTGTATGGAGGGATTTGCCCCTTGGCTTAGCTTCTCCAAGAAGCTTTGGAATTGAATTCTATAAGAAGGGAGCTCCTTCTCCCTTCTCAGAGGTTCAGAAAATTGGGTCTTGAGGGATAGATATATATTTGTATCTATATCTCCTTGTTGATCCTTGTTTTGTGCTTTAAAGTGTCCTTTTGTCTTACTATTGCACACAAACACCTAGTAGAACACCATCCTTTGGTTTCTGAGATCCTTAGGAGTTGTTTTTGGTGTTCTTGGGTGGGTTTGAACTCAGAAAAGTTGTTGGAGTTGTGTTCTTGAAGAAGTTCTACAAGGGTAAGCAACTAACCGTTAGATACGCCATTCTTGCTTAAGCTTTTAGACCTATTTTCTTATTGTTTTAAGCTTAACTCTAAACCACAATAAGTTCTGATTTTGCATGCTTGAGACCTTTGTTTAAGGTCACTTTTTGGTTTGGGGTTGTTTACCCCCTCTTAGGCCTTGTTTGGCCTTGTTCTTATGCTTTATTTTTAAGTTTGGGATCACCTTGTTTAGGCCTTCCCGCCACTAAAATCTAGAGGGATTTCAGTGGTGGGGATGGTGTTTTAAGGTCCAAAAAAGGAGAGGGTCATCCCCTCTCCTTGTGTCTTCAATACTTGCCTTGAATGCCTCATGTGTGAGCTTGTTTGTTAGGCTTGTTTTAGCTTGTATATTAACCTGTATTTGTGGTTATTTTGCTGAGGCTTACCACTGTTTTTTCTTGAATTGATCACTCCATGCATGGTTTATACACTTGTGGTGTAAATCACACACACTAGTTTTATATGCTTCATGAAGTAGCATGTCATTCTAGCCTATGTTGTGTCCATTTCAACTTGTTCTTGGGCTTATTTCACCATGTCATATCTCTGTTAGAGTTTGGTTTATTAGCTCCTTGCATGCTCTATGCACTTGTAGTGCATTTTCATGAAGTAGCCTAATGTGTCTCATGCATTTAGACCATCATTCTTGCATGTTTTGGCTTAACTTTAAGAAGTTTTTGTCCATGTTGTAACATGTTTAAGCTCTGATTTTGGTTGTTTTGGCCATGCATGACATGCTTTGTATAGCCATAAGGCATTCTAGCTTGTTAGCTTTGAGTGTCCAAGTCACTAGCATGCACTACTTGGCTCATTTCAATGATTTGGCATCATTTGTTATGCTATTTCAATCCATGTAGTGTAGCCATACACTTGCACTTATCACTCCTTTAATGTTTTTAAGAGTTGATGTTTTTATGCCTCATGAATGGATCATTGTGCATGCCTCCATGCTTAGGTCTTTGGGCTTACTTTGACATGTCATAACTCTGATTTTATTGGTTTAAGTCATGCCATGCGTGGTTGTAATAGGTGTAGTGTAACACCCCTTTTCTAGCCTTGCATGCCTCATGCTTTTGGTGTTGTGTTCTAGCTTGTGTTGGCTAGTTTCGAGCATGTTTTTGGTTTTGTATTGACCTGTCTTGGGACTGTTTTGATAGCCCTTGGCCCTTTGGGGCTTGATTCTTGTGGCCATGATTTGAGTCCTTTGGCTAGCCTTAAGTTCTAAGCCTTCTTGCATGATTTGCTTGCTTTGTTTGGTTGGTTTGACACCTTTCCATGCATGATTTCAGAGCTTACAATGTTTGTCACATGTCCATATTTGTCTCCTTTTAAGTTCTCTTGAAAGTTGCCCTTCTATGCCTAGGTGTTGGACCATTTACATGTGCAAGTTTGTTTTGTATTTTCATGCTTCTAATTCATAACTTTGGCCACTGATTTAGGCAAGTTCGAGAGCTGCCCACTTTAGTTTAAGTCCATCTTTGCATGTTGTTGCATGCTTGCATCATTTTGCATGTTGTTGCATGCCATGCATCTTTACATGTTTAGGTTGTATACCTATTGCATATTATTTGCATTGCACAATATTGTTGCATACTTGTTGTATGCTTGAGTTGTTTGCATGCTTGCTTGCATGCTTAGTTTGCATAACATCATGTCTGCATTGCCTCGCCTCTCGATCACACATGATAGAGGTTAAGGTCCCTTATGTGTTTTGTGCATTTCATTTGATATTGAATTGCACACTTGGCTACTTTGGCCATCATGCATTGGAATGCGTGATTGGTGGCCCGAGGGTCAAGAACTACACTCCTTTGAGTCTTAAACATGATAAGGGGTGTAGTTGCAAACATTGTCTTGTAAATGCATTGCCATACTCTGTTTGTCCTCTGCTGCAGCAAAAGGAACAGTCTGCAGGAAGAGATGGCCGATCGGCTATCTTCAGTACCGGTCGGCTACAAGTGTTTGGCCGATGGCTTCATATTTGGTCGATGACCTGTTTATCTTAGCCGATGATCATGATTTTTGGCCGATGGCCTTCCACAGTGCCCATGGGGTGAATCAGAAGTGTTTTGGGAATTTTCACACTTTGCAGAGGTACAGAGCAGTGCAAACAGAGGCAACATGAGGCATGGCAATGGATTTCCAAGCGAAGCCGACCGAGCATGCATTTGTCCCTCTTCTCGAGGCCTCTTTACTATTTTTCATAGCTTAATTAATTTGTTAATTATTTAAGTGTTGTAATAATTAGTTATAGCTAGTTATTCATTTGATTGTGTAATAATTAATTAGCGTGTTAGTTAGTTAATTAGATGGTTTGTATTATTTTTTCGGTCCCTCCGTCGAGAGGGCACAGTTGTTGTAATAAGCGTGCGTGTGTGTGATGCATGTCTTCCAACCCCGCTTCTTTCTCCTTTTTACTTAACCGCTTACGATGGTTAGATTAGGGCATATTTCATTTAGCATACCTTATGCTCGCATGCATGCATCCATTCACCTGTATTGCATGCACCGGGCTGGCGCATCACACTAATTGCATTGTATTTCAACTCCAACTTGAATACATGTATCGAATTGTCGCATGAATTAAGATCATGCATTGATTACTAACTAGTTCTTTGTTTTGGCTCGGAGTACATTGTGAGTGTTTACGCTTTAGCATATTGCATGTGTATATGTTGCCATGACA
The DNA here is from genome assembly GCF_004153795.1 of Camellia sinensis. Taxonomy (NCBI): domain Eukaryota; kingdom Viridiplantae; phylum Streptophyta; class Magnoliopsida; order Ericales; family Theaceae; genus Camellia; species Camellia sinensis. The sequence continues at coordinate 11,231 of NW_021026254.1, forward strand.
GCATGCTTGCCATGAGGCTAATTGCTTACGTGATATAACTTCCTGAATGCCTGTGGATGAAGGTTGGATTGCTTGAATTGAAACAATTCATTGAAATCCGCATTTTAGCCTACTTGCGAGTAGCAAACTTCATACCATTTCCAAACAAACGAATATGCAATGCTTTGTTCCAACTTAGGCGATTTAGTCTATACTTGTCTGTTGTGCGCATAAGATAGTAATTCTAGGTTAATAACCGGAATAAGAATGCCTTTGTTTTCAAAAACAAGATATCTTGCTTAGTACAGGCCGATCTTTGATCGGGCGAGCGGGGGTGCTCATTGCATGACCTTCCCCAATCCTACCCAAGTTCCCGAGCCGAGGCAACTTTGGTGATGACGGACACGTGGCCTTAGGCAACGAGTCAGGGTTTCCTAAATTCTCCAAAACAAAATATTTAGGTGGCGACTCTGTATCTGGAAAAGCAGTCCATGTTTGGCACTTCTTTCTTAAAAATCAGTTTTCCAAAACGATTTGTCGAATTTGGACTGTTTGGTGATTTATCAGTCTTGCATCGCACTTTGCGAGATTAGATTCAGAACCGTGACATTAAGTCCGAACTGTAGTAGCTAGAGAACAAAACGAGATTTTCTTGATGAGTCCTCGGGGTGCGTCTACAATAGGCCATTACGATATCTATTTAACTCTTATTTCATATCTTTTGCTATGACACATGCTATAGATTCAAGGTTAGGACTTTTGAATGTATTACTGCATGTGTTACACTTTTGTAAAGAGATGGTATCTTATGAATGGGAGAACATTATATTTAGACATTTGTTATTATTTAATATCTGTCATGGGTTGATCTTATTGTAATTATTTCGGGGCGTTATAATGTGGAACTTTGTTTTGCAATCCTCTTTTACTTGGGACACTTCTTGTATGCATTTGACACTTAGTTAAGGCTTGAACTAGACCTAGAACAATGTTAAACACTTAGAAAAGTTTAAGAAAAACATTAATCAAAGTTAAGCATTCGGTATGTTAAGCCTGTTCGAATTAGGAAAGTACTTCATTGTTTTGTTATTGTTAATGTAGGTCAAGCTTTGGAAGAAGGAAACCTTTTGTTTGACCGAGCCATTTGAGTGGTGATTTAGTAACGCTATGTTTAATTAAATATGTTTTAATGCAAACCTTGATTATGTTTATAAACTTTGTTATGTTTTACTATGAATGAACATTCTATATTCTTTTATTATGTATTTAGATGACATTCATGGATCAGGCCCACAAACAGGGGAATATCGAATCATGTATGATGGCCGAAGTCACTTTATTACATTTAGCCGATACCCAGGCTGGTTAAGCACCTTATAATCCTTGAAATGCTCATCACTATGTATTTTGTTTGCAAGTCAAGCTAAGTTTTGTCTTGTACAAGTTAATGTGTATTTTGAAAGAATGTTTAAAGCTTTCAATGTTCATTCATTTACCGCCTTACTTTATTACTATTCATTGGGCAATGGCTCACCCCTCTCTTTTATATGTTTGTAGATTAAGAAGAAGAAGGACACAAGGAAGAGTCGCACTAGTATTTTACCTTTCTTTCATTTTGTTTCCTTTTTGGAGGTTGTAATCTGGAGACAAGAGTTTTGTTTGTATGGTTTGGTTTTTGTAAGGACATCTTTTGATGTTGTACTCTTTTCTTTTTGTTGTTTGGGCTTGTCAATATCAAGCTAAGTAAATAAAAGGCATTCTTGTTTTGTTTCCATTCCTACTTATGCACTTGCTCTGGATGGACTTTGTTTAATATAATGAATAGGTCATTCTACATAAGCCCCAAGGTTATAGTTCAGTCTTGTCTAGTCTTGCCAGGCCTTTAGTAGTTAGACACTACTGGCCGGTGATAACTGCTATCCTGTTTGGAGTGGGATGGGGTTGTGACAAGTTCAAACTGTAAACAAACAGCTCGAGCGACCAAAATACCACTCAGGCGAAGAAACCCCTTCTCCAAAAGCTCAGACTGTGATGACCCCGCCATGTGTAATATTTGGCGTTTAATTAATTAAGGAGATTCAGATTTTAATTAGTCATTATTCTGATTTAATTTGGGAGTTATGGGAATTATTCCCTCTGATTCGTATATGATTTGATTAATGATTTATTTTGGAATTAGAACTTAAAAGCCTAAATGGCTTAAGAAGGTGAAATTGATGAGTTGAATCGGTTCAATTTCGAGTATTAGACCATATGGAAGTTTAATTAAATATTTGATTCTGTTTAGTGAAATTAAGATTTGATCAATTGGGTCTGAGTTGAAGCTAATTAAGTTATGAGGATTGGGAATTAAGATTATTATGGATTAAATTTATTTATGAGGTGTTCAATTTGAGTATGTAATTTATTGACCGAGATTTTGAGTTTTATCTGAAATTGAAAGCCTTAAAGATTTGGAAAACCAAAATTGATGATGGAAATAAGTTTAATTTGATATTTGGAACATTTTGGGAGTATGATTAAAAATCTGATTCAAAATGAGAAAATTAAATATAATTACTTGGGCTCTAAAGGAAGGCAAATTAGAATAATTAAATTAAGTGGGATTTGTGATTGGTTATGATTAATTTAATTATGTGTTAATCAGGATTTATTAAGACTAAGTGTTGATTAATTAAATTAATCTTGATCATAAATTAAATTGTAGAATGCTCTAGAATTTGAGGGTGTATGTGGGTGTGGGTGTGCAGAGAACTATTGTGTATGCGCTGAGAAATATGTGTTAGTGTGTACATGTGAGTGATGTATATGTGTAACGTTCGGAGGGTTTGCTCCAATAGTTTTGCTGGAAGCTGAAAGAGTCGAAGAAGGAAAAGAAAACCGAGAGAGAGAGAGAGAGAGAGAGAGAGAGTTCTGAAATTCTGAAGAGAAGAAGAGAATTGAGCTCAAGGAAGAATCAAAGAAGGAAAGTGTAGAAAGGAAGGGAAAAAGTTGAGGAATTTATCAAGGAACTCATCAATTGAAATAACTTTAGGTAAGATTTCTCCATCTTTTCATGTCTTGATCTTGTTTTGCATGGACTCACATACAAGAATTTGTATTTTGGATTTTGTAGAGAAGTTCATGGAATTTTGCAATTTAGGGTTTGAGATAGATGAGTTCATGCATCTATCTTGTGTTTCATCCTTGTATTCATGCATTTTTCATGGTTTTATGAGAGAAATCATGTACCAATCTTGTTTTGCAAGATCAATTGCATGTGTATTTGAAGATTCAAGAAAGTTTCATCATATTTAGAATAGCGAATGAGGAATTTTGAAAATTTGTTTTTGTTTTTGTTTTGAATCTTGAATAAAGCTTTCAATTGATGTTATGTAACATGTTTTTAGAACCTCATGACTTATTTTATGAAAAGGATTTGAAGTTTGTTGATGCTTTTTAAATATGAGTTTTCATGTTAAATTTATGAATCAGAAAACTTGGAGATTGTTTTAAATTTTGAATTATTCTCTCAATTGAAGTTATTTTTACTTATTTTTGGAGCTTTGGGACTCTATTGAGGTTGATTAATTTGAGTTTAAGAAGATTATTTGAAGATGAGTTTTATATTCAAATTTATGAAACAAAAATCATTAAATTATGCTTGGTTCATGGATTAAGTTTTCAATTGACCATGTTTTTTATGTTTTCTTGCATATGGGATCCCTCAGGACATCTAGAACTTGTATTTTAGCACTCTAAGAGCATGTTAGCAATGTTTTGAGCTCGACATAAAGTTAAAGTTAGGTTTAAGCCGTTTGTTACATTGGTTATGTTCTAGGTCTTCAAGTACATGCTATGTGTGATATGTAGGTCTTGCGCCGAGTGTTGAGCCGTCTGTTTAGAGGTTTTCTCATATTTTCTTCTTTTGAGGTAGGGATTTGTGGTATTTTCCTTATACAAAATTTATCTTTTATGCATTTTGTAATAAATGATGAGATTGGGGGTTTGGGTTTGATATTCTGGGGTTTACCTTTTTGGGTTGGGATATGATTACGAGTGAATGATGACCAGACGAGTTGAAATAAATAAAAAATAAAAAGTACTTTTGTGAAAAGCTTTAATTTACTCCAAAACGTTAGTTTGGCTCATAAAGATGGTTGATGGTTTTTCTCAAATTGAAAGTGGCATCATGAAGTTGAGGTAATAAATTGCACATATCCATATTTAATTGAATTTTGAAAACGTTTGGAAAAATCCATGTAACAACTTGTGATTGAACTCTTGTTGTTAATATTCTAAGTTGTGCTATGAGGTTGGGTTGAGTTTAGAGATTTTGAATTTTGTGAATTGTATTGATGATATAAGATTTGTGATGAAATGATAAAGTGGAGATTTAAGAAATGTGTTGAGTTGAGTTGAGTTGAGTTGTGTTATGTTGAGTTGAGTTGTGTTGAGCTGAGCTGACTTGTGTTAAGTTGTATTGAGTTCTGTTGTGTTGCAATTGGTACCCGCACGGGGAGTTAAGGTGCCCCATTGCCCTGTCTGCGCATATCGCCAGACAAATGTGGGAAAATATTTTTGGGTGTCCACGATCCCGCTGTTTCAGGAGTCGGCAAATGTGAAAAAATGGTTTTTGGGTGTTCACAATCCCGCCGTTTCAAGAGTCGTCAAATCTGGAAAACATGGTGTTTCAAAAATGTTTTTTTGGAGTCCATGTCCCCGCCATTTCAGGAGTCGGCAAATGTGGAAAGGAAAAATGTTTTTGGGTGCCCATTGCCATGCCATTTTTGGAGCCAGAAAATGTAGGAAAACATGAATGTCGGGTGCCCGCTATCCCACCGTATCAAGCCGGCAAAATGTGGAATGTGTTGAGAAATGTGATAAGTCAATGATAATGTGTATGACTCGTAATGAACTTATGAAATTACAATTTGTTGTGTGATTTTGTATAGAAGAGAAATGCATATAGAAATTACTTGAAGGAAATGGAACATGAAATAGTAATTGGGTAAGGGGTTGATGATGATGAACTCATGGGGTTGTTTTGTGACCATAAGTGAAGATTATGAGTTTTATTTTGTAAATAATAGTAATATCAGTTTGAGTTAAAAATTGTGGACTTATGGTAATTGTGGTATAATTGGGTTGGAAGTTTAAGTAAAAATGAAGAATCTTGTAAGAACTTGTGAATAATGATTTTATGAGGGATGAATCCGTTAATCTTATAAATGATGTGTCTTTTTATTAAGATGTTTTAGGAAAGGAACAAGTGAAAAGAACAAAGCAGGAATACCTTTATCTTTGTATATCTATGATTTAGTGTGCTTATGTGATATCTTCATAGTTATAGTTATGTATGAGTCGAAATTTTGTTTTGAAATATATTAAAAAAGGGATTTGAAATCAATTGTAAATATTTGAGAAATTGAATTGGAAGGGTTTATTTTCTTGATTTAAGTTGAGTTACTATTGATGATAGAAATGTTGCAATGATGGTTATTATTTCTTGTGTTATATTGAATTATTATTGATAATGCAAATGTTGATGTGATGTAACGGATAAACAAGTGGGAACAGAGTGTATGATGGTTGTTTTGAATATAAGGGAAACTTGGACTTTAATGTTATAGAATTTTAGTGTTTGTGAATTGTAAAAATAAAAAAAAAAATAATAATAATAAATGATTAAAAAATGGAAATGAAATGGGAAATGTCTTGGAATTGGATTGATAAATTTAAAGTGATGTTGATTCTTAAGTATACTTGTTTTCAAAGGAGATTTATGATTTTCTCATGATGAAAGATAATATTTTATGGAAGAAAGTTTTTCTTGGATATTCCAATGAATTTTGAGAAAATGATACTCTGCATATAATATTTTGGGCATACAAAATGTCATCTTACTATATAGTATCACCCTGCATGCACGATCATTTCTATCTATGTGTTAGTCATTGTTTTAGAACTATGAGATTCCTACTGGGCATTTGTGCTCATCCCACATTGATGAACTTCACAGGTAACTGAAGATTTCAAATGTCAAGACATGGAATTCCCTTCTTATGCAGTCTAATGATTTTATTTTTTGGTTGTAAGATATACTTGTAGTTCAAAAATCAGTAATTTTTTTTTTCCGCTGTATGTAATATGGATGTAAGCCTCAGGGCATTTCTTTTATCTGTTGTGTAACGAGAGGGAACGTGTATATTTATTTATTCACCAATTCATCAAAAGATGAATTTATTCATGGCATTTAATAACCCCAAATACCACTGGAAATGATGGCTCGCAAGTTATGCATGAAGGCATATTGCAATGATCCATGAGCATAAAGGGCCAACCCTTCAACGCATTGATGTGTTGACAATATGAATGTGATGGCCATGAAAAAAATGGATTGAAATCACATAACAAGTGATGCCAAATCACTGAAATAGGCCAAGCAAAGCATGCTTAGTGGACTTGGTGCACAAAATAACAGCTAGATGAACATGGCTATACAAGCAAGCAATGCACATGACCCAAAACAACTAAAAATAAGAAGCTAAAGGCATTTGTTAAAAACATGGACAAAGCTTCATGAAGTTAAGCCAAAATTCATGTATGTATGACATGTTACAACATGCATGCATGTTGGGGCTATTTCATGGAATGCACTACAGTGCAAGGAGGCAGCAAAGGCCTAAACCAAACCAAAACCTTAAACAGAGATATGACATGGTAAAATAAAGGCCCAAGAGAACATTGCTAAAATGGACACAAAACCAACTAAAAATGACATGCCTACTTCATGAAGCATACAAAGCTAGTGTGTGTGATTTACACTACAAGTTGTTATTAAACCATTGCATGGAATGACCAGACAAGTAAAAATAATGGTAATGCCTTCAAAAAAAATAACCACAAATAACAAAACTAAGACATGGTCAAATACACTTAACAATAGGTGCCAACCACATTGAGGCATATTAAGGCATGTATAGAAGATTCAAGGAGAGGGGATGCGCCCTCCCCTTTTAGAGACCCTAAAACACCATCCCCACCACTGAAATCCCTCTCGTTTCAGTTGGTGAGAGCCAATACCAAAGGTGGTCCCGGAAGCTCACACAAAAAAGGAGCTCAAAAGCAAGGCCAAACAAGGCCTAAGAGGGGGTAAACAACCCCAAACACAAAAGTGATCTATAAACAAGCTTTTTAAGCATGCAAAAAAAAAAAAAAAAACCTATTTGAATCAGTTTATGAGCCTAAGCTTAAAACAACAATGCAGATGGGCTAAAAAGCATTAAGCAAGAAAAGGGGAATTTAAAGGTCAAAGCTCACCCTTGAAGGACCCTCTTTATAGCTGCCACTCCAACAGGCCAATTTGAACTTAAAACCGTCCAAGAACACCAAAAACCTCAAGGAGGCTCAGCACACAAACAAGGGTGTTTAAGTGTGTGTTTGCCGCACAAAACTAGAGCAAATCTACATCTTTTGAGCACAAAAAATGAAGCAAACAGGCAATATAGAGTGCACACTATATCTATCCTCTTCCCACAGATTTTGTAAACCTGGGAGAGAGGAGGAAGAGCTTTCCTCTTAATAAGAAGGAAAGGCAAGCTTTCTTGGAGAGCTGCCTCAACACAATCCCTCCATACACGTGTATGGAGGATGGCTCCTAATGTTTCTAGTCTGTGCCAGCTGGAGGAAAATATTCCGAAACGGTGTTGCCAAAAAGCAGGACTTGACACACTTTGAAGTGGCGCTCTACTAGTTTATAAAAGTGGTCGGCCGACCTACTTAAGTGGCAACCAGAGTAAAACTGGTCGACCCATAGGTTGGGAGAGGTCAACACACTAAAATGTAAGGTGGGGTTGTGGTGGCCGACCAGAAAAAGATGTCAGACAAGAAAGCAGTTGTTCCCGAACAGAAAAATAGCTGGCAGGGATGAATGGGTCGGCAGGAGAAATCACTGGTCTCCCACTTGGACCACCTTTCCGAAACAAGGAAGAACAAGGTCTTGTACCAAAAACAAACCCAAAGAGGATGCAAGACGAGGGATCGGGAGGCAAGCACACGCTGAAAGCCTCGAAACTAGTCTCGAGCATCAAAGTGGATGCCAACACAAAAGTATCTCCGGGCCACAGTGTCCCTTCTAGGCAGAGTGGGAATCAAGGTACGGTTCACAAAAACCACGCCAAACGGAGACGTTTAAACGGTCCCGAGAAAGGTCCCGACAAGGCTCAAAAACAGGAACTAGCTCAAACGGGGAAAAAGTGGCTACACCACAGAGAGATGGTCTTACAGACTCTCCTCCTGGAGAGAAACACAAGATCGGTCCGCCAAAACGAGCCGAAGCCGCCAAAGAGTTCAGAGGCCCGGAGGCCAAGGCTAACTCAACAAACTCTGAAACTCTAAACGAGACAACATTGCATGATACATCGAGAGCGCTCAATCGGATTGCGTGAGTCTTCAGGTCGGTCAAAAATTGGGGTTGGTTTTCTATAGCAGTGAAATAGATTATCTTCGGCTCGTTAGGGGCCAGAGTCAAGGTGGGCCGCGCTCACTTGTTCATCAGTGTTGGAGGGGGGCAGTCGAAGAGGTTTTGCCCGCTTTAGGTGGCCACGCTAGTGCGTCTAGTTTGAAGCAGACAAGAGTTACCAGCCAGCGCATCAGTTTCAGGCCTCGAGGGCCATTCGAGGGAGCCTCTTCCTCAGTCTGTGCAACAGTCATACGCTTTTGAGGTGTGAGCAGGTAGATCAGAGACCTATAGAGCGCCGTTGTATGCTGTTACAGTGCTAGATCTATATTACCGGCTCCATCTGTTGTGAGAGGTACTTTTTTGTTTTGCAATTCGGTTGCTTATGTGTTAATTGATACGGGTGCATCCCACCTTTTATATCTTTTTGCATTTGCATCTGTTTTGGGATTAGAGTTGGCACAGTTAGCATCTCCTATTTTGTGTGGTATCACCTATTGGGGGTGAGTTGGTTTTGAAACAGGAGTGTCGGGACTGTGATATAAAGGTTGCCGATTGTCGGTTTCCTTTTCTTTTTGTTGTTGATGGATAGTCGGGTTGATGTGATTTTGGGTATGGACTAGTTATCGTCATACCGGACTGTTTATAGATTGTTACCGTCAGAGGGTTACTATATGTTCTTGAGCGGAGAATTGTTTTCATTTCTTGGAGATCGCGGTGGTAGGGTTTTACACCAGTGTATTTGATCCGCGAGGCCGAGTGAGCTTAGTTGTCTTCTCCCCATAGCTTATGAGTAGTGAGTGTGATGAGACTCGGATTGAGTTGCCAAGGAGTGGTTTGTCAGTACTCGCGACGTTTTTCCCGAGGATCTCGTGAGTTACCACCGCATCAAGAGATCGAGTTCTCTATTGACTTAGTGCCTAGCATTGCACGGATTTTCATGGCACCGTATCATTTTGCCCCAGCCGAGTTGAGTGAGTTGAAGGTTCAGCGCCAGGAATTATTAGATAAGGGTTTTATTTCGCCCTAGTAACTTCGCCTTGGGGAGGCATCGGTCCTCTTTGCTAAAAAGAAAGATGGGGCTTTGAGACTTTACATTGATACCGAAGTGTGAACAGGGTTACGGTCAAGAACAAGT
>NW_021026254.1:23650-93774 GCF_004153795.1 Camellia sinensis
AAGTACCCTATGCCTCATATAGATGATCTGTTCGATCAGTTGAAGGGATCCCGTTGTTTCTCTAAGATAGACTTCAGATTGGGTTACCATCAGTTGAGGGTTAGGGAGGAGGATATCCCGAAGACGGCATTCCGTACGCGGTATGTCCATTATGAGTTTCTGGTGATGCCTTTTGGGGTTACCAATGCACTAGCTATGTTCATGGATTTGATAAACCGAATTTTTTGGGAATTCTTAGATCATTTCGTGGTCGTCTTTGTGGATGACATTCTAATTTATTCACCTTATAAAGAGGAGCACGAGGAACACTTGCAAGCGGTGCTTGAGTTGCTTAGAGCCCATAAGTTGTATGCTAAGTTTGGAAAGTGCGAGTTCTGGCTAAGAGAGGTTAAGTTCTTAGGCCATGTGGTATCCGGGGAAGGGGTGACTGTAGATTCATCCAAGATAGAGGCAGTGCAAGATTGGGCACAACCTAAGAATGCCTTCGAGATCCATAGTTTCTTGGAGTTGGCCGGGTATTATCGTCGGTTTGTGAAGGATTTCTCCAGTCTAGCTTCGCCTTTGACTAGATTGACGCGGAAAGGGGTCAAATTTGTATGGAGTGAGACTTGTGAGAAGTCATTCCAAGAGCTTAAGGTTAGACTTACCACTACTCCAGTCTTGATTATTTCGGAGAGGGGTTTGGGTTATTCAGTGTATTGTGATGCCTCATGAGAGGGTTTGGGTTGTGTATTAATGCAAGAGGGAAAAGTAGTAGCCTATGGCTCACGTCAGTTGAAAATACACGAGAGAAATTATCCTACTCATGACCTAGAGTTAGCAGCTGTGATATTTGCCTTGAAGATTTGGAGGCACTATCTTTATAGTGAGAGATTCGAGGTGTTCTCGGATCATAAGAGTCTGAAGTATCTGTTTACACAGAAGGACTTGAATTTGAGGTAGAGAAGGTAGATGGAGTTCATAGAAGACTATGACTTCGAGTTGCATTATCATCCGGGGAAGGCCAATGTTATGGCCGATGCCCTAAGTAGGAAGTCCATTAGTGATGTAGCTTGTATTGCTATCCGAGAATGGGTGATGTTGGGTGCTCTCCATGAGTTAGACTTACATCTGGGCGAGTCGGTTGAGTCTGCAGTCTTATTTTCTGTAGTTGCACAACCTACGCTTGTGAACCGAGTGTTGGAGGCATAGAAGGGTGACTTTGAGGTAGAATCCCTCTGGGAGAAGATCTCCAGTGGAAAGGTAGAGAAGGGTTTGACGATGTATCCTGACCTGAGTGTGAGGTATCGAGACCGCCTGTTTGTGCCGAAGCCGTGCCGAGAGGAAGTACTCCGAGAGTTTGACCATTCACGCCTTGCGGTACATCTTGGAGGCACGAAGATGTATCATGATCTGAGTCGCCAGTTTTGGTGGAGAGGTATGAAGAACAATGTGGTGGTGTTTGTGTCAAAGTGCCTTACTTGTCAGCAAGTGAAGGCCGAGCATCAAAGGCGAGAGGATTTGTTACAGCCCTTGCCTATAGCCGAGTGAAAATGGGAGCATGTCACGATGGATTTTGTCGTGGGTCTTCCGAGGACTCAACGGGGTAGTGATGCTATTTGGGTGGTAGCTGACCGGTTGACTAAGTCGGCACACTTTATTCCTATGCGTGTCAGGGATTCAATAGATTACCTTGCTGACTTGTATATTCGGGACATAGTGAGGTTGCACGGTTCCCAGTGTCGATCGTCTCAGATAGAGATCTTCGTTTTACTGCTAGGTTGTGGCAGAGTTTGCAGAGTGCCTTGGGCACTAGATTGACCTTTAGTATGGCTTAGCATCCTCAGACCGAGGGGCAGTCCGAGCGCACTATTTAGATCCTTGAGGATATGCTTCGAGGCTATGTCCTTGACTTTAAGGGGTCGTAGGAGAGGCACTTACCCTTAGTGGAGTTTGCCTACAATAACAGTTACCAATTGAGTATTGGCATGGTACCATTTGAGGCCTTGTATGGCCGACCGTGTAGATCTCCAGTGTGTTGGGCCGAGGTGGGTGATGCACCTTTGTTGGGCCCGGAGTTGGTTCGGGAAACGACTAAGAAGGTAGCTCTTATTCGTAAGAGGTTGGTTACGGCGCAGAGTTGCCAAAAGAGTTATGCCGACCGTAGAAGGAGGCCTTTGTTGTTCGAGGTGGGTGATCACATCTTTCGAAAAATATCACCGAGACAAGGTTTGATGAGGTTTGGGAAGAGTGAGAAGTTGTCCCCTCGGTTTATTGGCCCTTTTGAGGTCCTTGAGCGGATTGGGGAGGTTGCCTATCGTTTAGCATTATCGCTGCAGCTATCCGGAGTGCATAACGTGTTCCATGTTAGTATACTTCGAAAGTATGAGCCGGATCCATCGCATGTATTGGATTGGACTGACTTAGAGGTAGACGAAGATGTCTCGTATGAGGAGAGACCGGTGCGAGTCTTGGATAAATGGGACCAAGTCTTGTGAGGCAAGACGATTCCCTTGGTTAAAGTATTGTGGAAACATCACGGAGTCGAGGAAGTGACTTGGAAACGTGAGCTGGAAGTCCAAGAGAGATATCCGAACTTATTTGCTAATGTATAACGCTGTATTGAGATTGTAATTGTTGTTAATGAGAAGTATGAACATTGTATATGTTTTAAATTATGAGAACAATGCATATGTTATGGAAATCTTAAAAACATGAGTTTATTGTAAACATTGCATATGTTTGGGAATATGGAATATCGCATGTATTGTGTTACCTTGGCAGCATTGTATATGCAATGTACATTTCTTGAAAACTGAATTTTAATTAAACATTGTTAATGTTTTGGAAATGGTGAATTTCATTTCAATATGGGGCTCGTGTATCGAGTTGGTGAGAATGAATGACCGGAGGATGGGTCATGGTATTGGATTTGTAAGAATAACATGGCTGGGATTGACCAAACATTGATTTTGAACTTAATTTGTAATTTCGGGGACGAAATTCTTTAAGGGGGGAGGTTATAGCGATCCCGGTTTCTAACCCGACCTTTATGGTGTGTCAGACTTGAGTCTTGTGGTTTAATGTTGTTGTTTATGTCTTTTCCTCCTCTTACTCTTTGAATTTGAGTTTTGGAATGTCTTGGGCGTGTTTAGAACAGGTTGGTTGGTAGTTGGTCTAGAACCTTGTTGCCCAGAATTTTGGTCTTCCGCTCAAGCGGGTCTTCTTGCGTTCAAGCGGGGTTTGCAATCACTCAGTATTTTGTGCGTCTGCAAAAATACTGCAGAAGTGTTTTTCACGCTCGAATGGTGTTTCTTATGCTCGAGCGGGTTTGGGCTCAAGCGGCCCTTCTTACGCTCGAGCGTCTATCTGAAATCTGTAAAATACTGGAAGTGTGTGTTCTACGCTCGAGCGGGTATTGTTTTGCAACTCTGTCTTGGCGTTCGAGCGTCCTTTATTGCACTCGAGCGGGTTGAATTTTTGTGTCTGATGCTCGAGCGTCAAACTCTCCGCTCGAGCAAACTATGCGTAAATCAGATCGCGAAAGTGACTTTTTGACATAAACGTAGGGATATTCTACTCTTTATTATGGGTTTTAACAAAAATGTTGGTCATTTTGTATAAATGGTGGGATTTGGGGATTTTGGGTGAAGTTGGGTTTGAGATTGAAATGATAAAAGAGGGGTTTTCCATTTTTGGGGTTCCATGTGTATGTGTGGTCACAAAAATGAAGTTATTGGGTGTAATGAGTGAAATTTGGCCTTGGGCGCAATATTTGAGTAGAGGGAGAAAATGCCCTAATTTGCATTATGTAAACTATTGGTGTAACTAAATAAATCAATGTGGAAATATGAAATTGGTTTGGAAATTATGAAATTAGGGAGGATTGTGGTTAAATGGTATAGTTGGATTGATAAATCACTCACCTATGGAAAAGTTGATAATTTATCTGTTTAATAAATTTAATTATCTGTTTAGAAATAACTGTTTTGGGCTATCAGTGGAGAATAGCCATGATTGTTGTAGAAATTCCATGATGATTAAGTAAATTGAAACTAATCAATTAGATTATGTCATTGAATATGACGGTTGGATATAAACATTGAATATGTGAATTGTTGGGTCATTGTATATGACTCCATGTCTAAATACATTGTATATGTGTATTATGTAGGAGGATAGGGGATGTACTCCATTGTGTGAGAGGAGATAGGGGATGGATTCCATTGATAATTAAGTTGGCTGGAGTGTCCATGGTGGAAGTCCTGAAATCTTTATATATATATATGGATGCCAGTTCCCTCGGACGTAGTTCCGTAAAATGGCAAGTGAATAGAAGTGTTTGAATGATATTTATTATTGAAGTGTTGTTATATGAGTTGTAGTCTCATTTGAGTTATTATGGATAATGATTTGGTTTGGATAAATAAAATGGAAGTGAATTGGAAATGTGGACGTCAACATTGGTTGGTCATGGAAAGGATGTAAATTGGTTTACTAGTGTTAAACATTTATCGAATGCTAATGTTTTAGTTGGTTCTCATATGTTGTTTAGCTTATCTCTACTGGGCATTGGCTCACCCTATTTGGGATACCATTTTCAGGTACAGGAGACATGCCGCCTCCAAGGACATAGCTTGGACGGTTTAGAGGCTGAAGGCTCCTCTTTGTTATTATATCTTTTGTGTTAAATGTGAATTTAAGCCAATGGCTTTATATGTAGGACTCTACTTTTGTTGTAACCAAGTGATGACTTGGAAAACTATAAGCTCGTAGGGCATTCATTTTGTTGCTAACATGTAATATCTGTTATAAAGAAGACTCTGATGAATGAAAATATAATATTTCTTCTACGATTATGGATTATATGAATGGTTGACTTATTGTCATGACTCGAACCCGCCCCTATGGGTTAAGGACATAATCGGCCAGTAATCCTGAGATTACCTACGGCCTCAAACTAAAATAGACATAACTCATCAGAGTAAAGGGGCTAAACACAAGCAAAATTTAAAACTTTGTCCATAGAGCTATGCTTACATGGAACATTAAATAAACCAAACATATAAACAATAATAACTCACAACGGAAAAACAGTACCATAAAGTTCTGTATAGACAGGATCATATAAGTCTAAGTCAACCCATCAAAACTATATACCGGTATACACAAAGTCCTCGCCAACATGACAAAATAAACAAGACAACAAAAGAGCGAAGACGGGTCTCATGTGTGAGACGTAAGGGTTGATTCTCCAAAACTTGGGTTGTTCCACACAAGCTTCACTGAGGTTGGCTCTGGACCTCTCTTGGCTCACCTACAAATACATAAATGTGCATGAGCGATAGCCCAGTGAATAATATCAAATACAGAAGTTATACAAACGATATGTAGAACAACAAACTTCAAACGGCCTTGGGCCCAATTCATATTTTAATTTAGCATATATACACAATTTAAGTCGTGTGACTACGATTCTTAACAAACTGGCCTTTGGCCCATTCAAATTTTCATTTATGTCGAAACGACCTTTGGCCCATTCATTCATGTCAAAACGGCCTTTGGCCCATCCATTCATGTCAAAACGGCCTTCAACCCATCCATTCGTGTCAAAACGGCCTTTGGCCCATCCATTCGTTCTCGTCAAAACAGCCTCTGACCCATTCATTCATTCTTGTCAAAACGGCCTCTGGCCCAATCATTTAGTATAACAACCATTGTCCACCAATCGAATCAATGAACTTATAAAACTTACATAGAAGTAAGCAATTTGGACAATAACATATTTCAAATATCTTTGTTAAGATATTACTCACAGTGATCGGTTGGTTGGTTTGTCCTGGAGCTCGACCCTACACATTCCATGAACACAAAAGGGTCACAAACAATTGAATCCGTTCTAAATTCACATTTTCCACTTTAGGCTTCATTCTTATCTCTTTAATTCAATTACAATGCTCAATGCATGCCTAAGAGTACTTGGAAGTGAAAGAGAACAGAAAATGAAACACAAAATGTCTTTTCAAAATTTCAGAAAACAGGGTCCCCGCTCGAGCGTGGACTTCCCCGCTCTAGCGGACCCTTGAGGCCTACAAAAGTACTGGTTAGGTCGAATTCACGCTCGATCGTCCGCTCGAGCGCACCACTCCAGCACTCGAGCCGCTTGAGCGGAAGGCCTGTCTACATGGCTCCCCGCTCGAGTGTCAACTTCCCCGCTCGAGCGGACACCATGTTTGCAGAAAATACTGGGAGCTCGAAATCCCCGCTCGAGTGGCAGTTCCCCCGCTCGAGCGGACATAAAAAATTCTGGGTTTTCCAGAATGGTTCTTGAGCTCGAATTCAACACTCTAACCAACATTTCTTACATACCATGGCTCAAATTTCACATATACATATACTAACATGATACCAACACCAAATTACCACACAATGAAGCTCAATTTCTTGAATTACTTACATGCATGCCTCAAATTAACCCAAACTCATCACCAACACATCAAATTCAAACATGCAAAGCTCATACCCCCATGATCTACTCTTGCATATGAGAAATATTCATTCATTTCAACTTAATTGGTGAAGAGATGATCAAATAGATGGATTTCATACAAGATTCAACATAGATTATGCACATTGTGTTCAAATATGGAAATTCATAGTAATTTCCTACATGCATGCATCTATTGGCTTCAAATACAACAAAATCAACTCAATTTCCTTATAATCAAACTAATCCAAGCTCTAGACCATTAATCAAACTTGAATTCACAAAATTACAACTAATATACACAAATTCACTCACCTAGGAGCTTCAAACACCCAAGCTCTAGTCAATTCTTGAGTTAAATCTTCAAACCCCCAAGCATGAGCCAAAAATTACACAATTCTCTCCCTCACTCTCTCTATAGCCGACCCTCTCTCTATCTTGAGTTCAAATCAGCCAAATGAAGTTATAAGGAGAGAATAGAGGGTGTAGTGCCCCTTTATAAAAGTTCCCACTAGCACCATTTAATAATAATAAATAGTTGGGCACTAAATCACCAATTTAATCAACTTAATTTGGTTCGAATCAATTTTTCAGTTAAACTTCACCGTAGGCTCTAAAAATTATGCCAATCACAATGGCGTAATCAATTTCGGGTTCTGTGGCCGATAAAGCCTTCAATTTAATTTCCAAAGCAGATGATCAAACAGATATTCCTACGGTGAACAGATAGAAATTCAAAACCACATATTTTCACATAATGGCACACAAAATCATATTAAACACATAATCATACTCATATTAAGGATCAATTAACATATTATGGAACAGGAGTATCACAGTCTTCCCCCTTTAGGAAGTTTGGTCCCTCAAACTTATTTTACCTTCGTCGAGAAACAAATGTGGATATCGCAGGCGCATTTCATCCTCTTTTTCCCACGTTGCATCCGTCCCATAGTGTTCTTTCCATTCTACTTTCACCATTGGGATGGACTTGCTTCTCAATTGTTTCACTTGCCAATCAACAATTCATTCCGGCCATTCAGCGTATTCCATATTTTCATCTATAGCTACCCGGTGATAATCAATCACATGAAACGGGTCTCGGAGGTAACCCCTCAACATCGACACGTGAAACACATTATGGATTTGTTCGAATCCCGATGGCAAAGCAACTCTATAGGCAACTGGACCAAGTCTTTCTAGAATCTGAAACGGCCCAATGTAATGGGGCGACAACTTGCCCTTCTTTCGAAACCTGACTGGGCCCTTCATCGGAGATACACGGATGAACACATGGTCACCAACCTCATACTCAAGAGGTCTTCTTCGAACATCTGCATAATTCTTTTGTCGACCCTGAGCTGTTTTGAGCCTTTGTCGAATAATCTTGATTTTCTCAGAAGTGTCTTGCACAATTTCAGGCCCAAGTAAAGCTCTATCCTCGACTTCTGTCCAACAATTAGGTGATCTACACCTTCTACCATACAAAGCCTCGTATGGTGCCATACCGATGCTGGAGTGGAAGCTGTTATTATAAGCAAATTCTGCAAGTGGCAAATAGTCTTCCCAACTCCCCTGAAAATCCAAAGCACACATCCGAAGCATATCTTCCAACGTCTGTATTGTCCGTTCTAATTGCCCATCTGTCTGTGGGTGGAATGCAGTACTGAATCTTAGTTCTGTCCCCATAGCTTCCTGTAAACTCTTCCACAATCTAGATACAAATTTCGGATCTCTATCCGACACAATAGATACCAGAACTCCGTGTAAACGGACAATCTCATCAACATAAATGGTAGCCAGTCTATAAGCATTAAATGTAGTTCTAACAGTCAGAAAATGTGCAGATTTACCCCAAATAGAATCCATACCTCGAGAAGTCCGAGGTAGGCCAACAACAAAATCCATAGTCACATGCTCCCACTTCCATTCAGGAATAGGCAGAGGTTAAAGTAGACCGCCTGGTTTCTGATGTTCAGCTTTAACTTGCTGACACTGAAGACATTTGGACACATATTCTGCAATCTCTTTCTTCATCTTGGGCCACCAATAGGTTTGTTTCAAATCCCGATACATTTTATTATTACTCGGATGCATAGCAAATACAGATCTGTGGGCTTCATCTAAAACCCTCTTCTTTAGTTTCGAAATATCTGGGACACACATTCTGTTCCAAAATCTCAACACTTCATTCTCAATGCCAAATTCTGCTTTCGGACTTGTCTCAAATTCATCAATCACTTTCTTGAGGAATTCATCCTCTTTCTGTTTCTGTTTGATTTCATTAATGATTGTCGGCTCAGCTGCAATAGCGGCTATCAATCCGCCCTGTTCACACATCACCACTTCAATTTCAGACTTCTCAAAATCTTGCAAGATTTCTTTCTGTCCAGTAAGCAACCAAGCCATACTCCCCATTGATTTTCTGCTCAAGGCATCAGCAACTGCGTTAGCTTTCCCGGGGTGATACTGAATCTCCAAATCATAATCCTTTTATCAGTTCCAGCCATCTCCTCTGTCGCATATTCAACTCCTTTTGCGTGAAGAAGTATTTCAGACTTTTGTGATCCGTGTAGACTTCACACTTTGCCCCATACAGATAATACCGCCAGATTTTCAAAGCAAAAATGACTGCGGCTAATTCTAAGTCATGTGTTGGGTAGTTTTTCTCGTGCAGTCTCAACTGTTGGAGGCATAAGCAATAACCTTTCCGTTCTTCATTAGCACACAACCCAAACGTTTATAAGACGCATCACTGAAAATTATAAAATTTTTCGTACCTGACAGTAGTGTCAACACTGGTGCAGTGGTCAATCTCGTTTTCAATTCATGAAAGGTAGCTTCTTTTTCGTCATTCCATTCAAATAATTTCCCCTTGCGAGTCAACTGGGTAAGAGGTACAACTATCTTGGAAAAGTTTTTCACAAACCTCCTGTAGTACCCGGCTAAGCCCATGAAACTGCGGACCTCTGTTACATTTGTCGGTGTAGGCCAATTCACAATCGCCTCTATTTTCTACGGGTCTACTGAAATTCCCTCCTTGTTGATCACATGCCCTAAGAAAACAACTCCATCCAATCAAAACTCACATTTCTTTAGTTTAGCAAATAATTTCCTTTCCCGAAGTATTTGTAGGACAGTTCTCAAATGATGTTCATGTTCAAGTCTATCTTTAGAATATATCAAAATGTCGTCAATAAAAACCACAACAAATTCGTCAAGGTAGGTTTTAAAAATTCGGTTCATTAGGTCCATAAATGCTACCGGTGCACCCCAAGGTGAAGTGCTAGGTCGGATAAACCCCTTGTCAAGCAGGTCTTACAACTGTTCTTTCAGTTCTTTCATTTCAGCAATAGGGAGTTTTAGAAATTGGCTGGGTGCCTGGCACAGTCTCAATAGTGAACTCTATCTCCCTGTCTACCAATTCCCTTGGTAATTCATTTGGACACACATCTGGAAATTCTCTAACAATAGGGATATTATTCAATTTAACATTCACAGATTGTTCAGACAACACATAGCACAAATAACTCTGGCACCCCTTCCTGATCAGTTTACATACTTTCATTGTAGATATCAAATAAGGTGGAGGCACTATTCCATTATCCACAAACACAATCTCTTTATGTTCTGGTGGTTTAAATACAACTCGTTTTGTCACACAATCAATGGTGGCACAATACTTGGTCAACCAATCCATGCCCAAAATTACATCAAAATGCCTAAAGTTCAAGAGCAGGAAATCTACATATATGATAGCATCCTCAACACGCATATCACAAAACCGGTATATAGATTCACACAATACAAATTCCCCAGATGGAGCCGACACACATAGCAGATATGGCAGTAATTCTAAAGGTCTATTAAGTCTAGATGTAAATGCTTATGTCACAAAAGAGTGTGTGGATCCGGAATCAATTAATACAAAAGCATCCTGATTACATATAGAAATAGTACCTGAGACAACTGCGTTGGCATTCAGTGTATCGCCCGGAACAAGCGCAAAAACTCTCCCTTGTCTCACGGTATCCCCGGTGGTAGCGGATCTCAAAGTATTTTCCAGTTTCGGGATCGATGCAGTGGAACTAGCAGCTATCTTTCCCCCATTCTGATTACAATCTCGGGCCATATGCCCTTGTTTCCCACATTTGAAACAGGCTCCTGACACACAGTAACAAACTCCGCGGTGCTTTCTGCTACAAATATTGCACATGGGAGCTGTGTCTCGAGAAGGAGTTGAAGTATTCGAGGAGCCTGTGTTTTGCTTTTTTAAAAATTTCTTCTTTGAGAAGAAGCCTTGCCTTTTGTTACTCTTCCATTCCGTTGTTGGCTTAGCTTGTCTAGCTATGTTAACCTCTGATATGATGGCCCTATCTAGCACCCCAATGTAGGTTTCCAGCTTCAAGACATTCACTCTCTCTAGGATGTCACTTTGAAGCCCACCTTCAAAATGCCTTACTTTCTTATAGTCAGTGTCAATCACGTGTGGTGCAAACCTGGCCAATTCAGTGAATTTGGCCTCATACTCAGCTACAGTCATACTGTCTTGCTTTAGTTCCATGAACTCTGCTACTTTCCTGTCTCGAACACACTGCGGGAAGTACTTGTCATAGAAAATTTCCAGAAATTTCACCCAATCAACATCCTTGTGATTTTGTCTCATTAACATCCACAATCTTCTTGCCTCGTCTTCTAGCATAAAAGTGGCTAGAAGCACTTTCTGTGTCTCCGAGCAATGGAACACTTCAAACAACTTCTCAATGCCGAGGACCCATGCTTCGGCTTTCAACGGATCTAGTCCCCCGTGGAACTATGGTGGTTTCATTTTCTTGAATTCTTTGGTGAGAGCTATTATCCGATCATCATTCTGATTGTCTGGCACGGGTGGTGCCGGAGGTGGAGGTGGCGGATGTGGTTGCTGCCACTGCTGTTGCCACTCTTGTTGCTGTCTCAAAGCTTCTGTCATTTCCTGTATCAGTCTTTCCATTCTATCTATTCTGGCAGTAGAGGATTCCTCTATCTCATCACCTCTTGTTTTCACCATTTGATTAAACTTACATTATACTTCATACAAAAGATTTACAAGTATGCATATATTAAAGAGCATACATATTCAGATAATTTGCAATGCAGGCAAATCACAACTTATAACACATAATTGTTCATATCATAACATTTAAGCATATTCTTGATGCTTTCAAATTCAGACCAATCACATGATGCATCCTAGATCTTTTCTAGATGCTTATTGCTCTTTTGGACAAGTGTGTGAGTTATTAACTCGTGCTCTAATACCACTCTGTCATGACCCGAACCCGCCCCTATGGGTTAAGGACATAACCAGCCAGTAATCCTGAGATTACCTACGGCCTCAAACCAAAACAGACATAACTCATCAGAGTAAAGGGGCCAAACGGAAGTAAAATTTAAAACTTTATCCATAGAGTTGTGCTTACATGGAACATCAAATAAACCAAACATATAAACAATAATAACTCACAACGGAAAAACAGTACCATAAAGTTCTGTACAGACAGGATCATATAAGTCTAAGTCAACTCATCAAAACTATATACAGGTATACACAAAGTCCTCGCAAACATGACAAAATAAACAAGACAACAAAAGAGCGAAGACAGGTCTCATGCGTGAGACGCATGGGCTGACTCTCCAAAACTTGGGTTGTTCCACACAGGCTTCACTGAGGCTGGGTTTGAACCTCTCTTGGCTCACCTACAAATACATGAATGAGCGTGAGCGATAGCCCAGTGAATAATATCAAATACAGGAGTTATACAAACAATATGTAGAACAACAAACTTCAAATGGCCTTGGGCCCAATTCATATTTTTATTTAGCATATATACACAATTTAAGTCATGTGACTATGATTCTTAACAAACTGGCCTTTGGCCCATTCAAATTTTCATTTATGTCGAAACGACCTTCGGCCCATTCATTCATGTCAAAACGGCCTTCGACCCATCCATTCATGTCCAAAAGGCCTTCGGCCCATCCATTCGTTCTCGTCAAAACGTCCTCTGGCCCATTCATTCATTCTTGTCAAAACGGCCTCTAGCCCAATCATTTAGTATAACAACCATTGTCCACCAATCGAATCGAATCAATGAACTTATAAAAATTACATAGAAGTAAGCAATTTGGACAACAACATATTTCAGATATCTTTGTTAAGATATTAATCACAGTGATCGGTTGGTTGGTTTGCCCTGGAGCTCGACCCTACACATTCCATGAACACAAAAGGGTCACAAACAATTGAATCCGTTCTAAATTCACATTTTCCTCTTTAGGCTTCATTCTTATCTCTTTAATTCAATTACAATGCTCAATGCATACCCAAGAGTACTTGGAAGTGAAAGAGAACAGAAAATGAAACACAAAATGTCTTTTCAAAATTTCAGAAAATAGTGTCCCCGCTCGAATGGACCCTTGAGGCCTGCAAAAGTATTGGTTAGGTCGAATTTACGCTCGATCGTCCACTCCGGCGCTCGAGGTGCTCGAGCGGAAGGCCTCTCTACATGGCTCCCCGCTCGAGCGTCAACTTCCCCGCTCGAGCGGATACCATGTCTGCAGAAAAATACTGGGAGCTCGAAATCCCTGCTCGAGCGGCGGTTCCCCCGCTTGAGTGGACATAAAAAATTTTGGGTTTTCCAGAATGGTTCTTGAGCTCGGATTCAACACTCTAACCAACATTTCTTGCATACCGTGGCTCAAATTTCACATATACATATGCTAGCATGATACCAACACCAAATTACCACACAATGAAGCTCAATTTCTTGAATTACTTACATGCATGCCTCAAATTAACCCAAACTCATCACAAACACATCAAATTCAAACATGCAAAGCTCATACCTCCATGATCTACTCTTGCATGTGAGAAATATTCATTCATTTCAACTTAATTGGTGAAGAGATGATCAAATAGATGGATTTCATGCAAGATTCAAGATAGATTATGCACATTGTGTTAAAATATGGAAATTCATAGTAATTTCCTACATAGACGCATCTATTGGCTTCAAATACAACAAAATCAACTCAATTTCCTTATAATCAAACTAATCCAAGTTCTAAACCATTAATCAAACTTGAATTCACAAAATTACAACTAATATACACAAATTCACTCACCTAGGAGCTTCAAACACCCAAGCTCTAGTCAATTCTTGAGTTAAATCTTCAAATCCCCAAGCTTGAGAAAAAAATTACACAATTCTCTCCCTCTCTCTCTCTCTATAGCCGGCCCTCTCTCTATCTTGAGTTCAAATCAGCCAAATGAAGTTATAAGGAGAGAATAGAGGGTGTAGTGCCCCTTTACAAAAGTTCTCACTAGCACCATTTAATAATAATAAATAATTGGACACTAATTCACCAATTTAATCAACTTAATCTGGTTCGAATCAATTTTTCAATTAAAATTCACCGCAGGCTCTAAAAATTATCCCAATCACAGTGGCGTAAGCAATTTCGGATTCTGTGGCCGATAAGGCCTTCAATTTAATTTCCAAAGCAGATGATCAAACAGATATTCCTACGGTGAACAGATAGAAATTCAAAACCACATATTTTCACATAATGGCACACAAAATCATATTAAACACATAATCATACTCATATTAAGGACCAATTAACATATTACGGAACTGGGGTATCATAGTCAGTATATGGGAAAAACATAAAACATACGTTGTTTTTTTTTATTAACCATATCCCATATCATATCAGATATATAAGATATCTATATCATCTATCCATATCAGTTGATATGATAGATATAGATATCCTGAGTAGTTATCCAAATAGGTTTTGAATTCAAATTCAAAAAATAAAAAAATGAGCAAAACACTAGAAATAATAAAAGTACAAAAAAAAATATTAATAGGGTAGAACAATAGAACTTGATTTTCCACCTTCAGTGATAAATAGTAGGTATTAATCAGATGTGTAATTAAATTTCCTACAGTTTTTTTGACATGAGAAAATTTTATTTAAATTAGAAATATAATTAAAATAAAATATTAAAAAAAAACAAATTTAAATAATTTACCTTAATAATACATCAGTTTGTGAAGTTGTTGATGAATAATATCATTGACAGAATTGTAAAAGAATAAGTAAACAAAGCTTGAAGAATAGTGCAGAGAGAGAGAGCCTTCTTTTTTTTTTGCTAGATAGAGAATCTATATCTATATCTATTTATACTGTAAAATGGGGTTTGTAATGAGAATGGATGTGAGAGTTCCACTCAACTTCAATTTCTTTTTCTTTTTGTTTCAATTCAAACAATTAAAAAAATTTCCATTAACTAACTCCCATTTAACCATATAAAAAAAAAAATTCTAATTAGTTCATGATTTATGAATTTTAAAAGAAAAATATTCAAAGTACATATTTGTTTTGCTATTAAATAGGAGAAGCAATTCACCAAAATAAGAAAATAAAGATGTCAAATTTAAGATTGACTTCTTATGCAGATATATTTCTATTTTTTCATACGCAAAATTTTTCTTTAGAATAAATTTTTAAATCAAAAAAAAAATCTTACAAATTGCAAAAATCTTGTGTTACACACAATATTAAAAATAATAAAATATTTTAGAAAAATTTATCTTTGTTTATATCTATTTGTAACAAAGAGCTTTATAACAGTTTCAAAATTCTATATCTAATTTCTTGATTTTTTTAATTTAAAAGAATTAAAAAATTCAATTAGGTAATTATTCTATGATTTATGGCTTTCAAAAAGAGAATATACTAAGCTATTTTAAAATTCAATTAAAAAGAGAACACTATTTTATCGTAAATTCCATAATTTACAATTTTGATTTCTTATTATTCCATATTTATTTATACTATACATTTTGTACCTATATATATAGTATAGATGTAACCATTCAAATAAATAAACCTAAAGCATGGAATCAATTTAAAAATCATAAACAACCGTAGCAATTATTTTTTTGGGCAAGTAACCGTAGCAATTATACTACTCAAAGATTTCAAATTTTTTTTTACCATAATATGGCATTAACATCTGTATCAGTTGTTTTATCAATTTTTTCTTGTGTTAACCCATGAGATATTATAATATTTTTATGATCGTAGCATTTGAGAGTTTTAGTTTATATTTATATGTTTATTTTTTGTTATGTATAATATATCAGTCAGAGAAA
Source organism: Camellia sinensis (assembly GCF_004153795.1). NCBI lineage: Eukaryota > Viridiplantae > Streptophyta > Magnoliopsida > Ericales > Theaceae > Camellia > Camellia sinensis. The sequence goes on from NW_021026254.1 coordinate 39,323, forward strand.
GTTGATGGTACATTGATAAATTTACCACCAAAAAAAAAAATAGCATGTTTTAATTGTGATTCCTCCAATTTTAATTTTAAGTGGTTTGTTTTGATTATTTTCTAACCTCACTACTTTAAGCAAAACTTACTATAATGGTCACTCAAGTAGACAACATGTAAGTTTTTTTTTTTTTTTTAATTCATTTATTTATTTATTTATTTATTTTTAAATTTTGTGTGTTTATATATATATATATATATATTGGTGGTTTCAATGTAGAGCTACAAATCATTTGGAATGTTTCACGGAAATCCGTGAATTATGAATATCTAACCATATTACTTTTTCGTTTTGGAAATACCCATTATTTCAATAATTTTTATTTATTTATAATTGCCTTTTTTTTTTTCTTCCTTTTTTGAAATTGCTTGCAATCTTTGAACATTTTTCTTGTAAATGGCTCGACATATGCATTGATTATTTAGTCATCATACATATAATATTATAGGTGCATGACTATGACCATTATGATTTTTGTTTATTTTAAATTTTTTTATGAAGACAAATCGAATAACTTAATCAACCAAAATATTGTAAAATTGTTTTATATACATCATCTTATAAAATAGAGATAGGAAAATATAATCAAGATATACTAATGTTTTTTCAAATTATTCAATTTAGAAACAAATATGATTTCTTGAAATTGACTTTAAGATTTTATTGATGTGATGTCTCGACTCTTTTAAAGCAATTTAGTGTACTTTGGAAATCTTTGTCCCTTGGTGTCTTCTTCATTGTTAAACCTCTTGAAGCTTGTATTGTTATCCATTCTCCTTTATGGTTGTTCTGTTAGGTACATCCTTGTGTATTCCTGTAACGCCCCAAAATAACTCAACACAAATTATGTATATTAACCAATGTAACGCCCTCAAAATAAACCCACAAATTATACATTCATGATACAAGAAAGAGATATCAAATTTCATACATCAGAGTATTCTTACATAAGGTATTACATATTGACAACAAAAGTAAATGTCATACGGGCTTACAACTTTCTAAGCCAACACTTGGGTTCAACAAAAGAAGAGTCCTAGCTCTTTATACAGAATAAGCCTCTGGCCTGATTTACATGTAATACAAAAAGGTAATGACAAAAAGATCTTTCAGCCTCTAAGCCTCCCAAGCTACGTCCTTGGAGGTGGCATGCCATCTGTACCTGAAAATGATGTCCCATATAGGGTGAGCCAAAGCCCAGCAGAGATATACTAAACCACATATGACAAATAACTAAAATATTAGCATTTGATGAATGTTTAACTCATGCAAACCAACATACATCTCTTTCATAACCAATCCATATTCACAATTATATTTCAATCCTTTTCCATTTGATTATCCAAACCAATTCATAGTTATGGTTCCCTGTTTACCCAAACAGTTTATAATGAGACTAAACTCATATTAAAACATTTCAATACTTCAATTCATCTACGTTATGCAAACGTAATAAGATTTCGGGACTTTCACCCTGGACACTCCGGCCAACTTAGTTATCAATGGAGTTCATCCCCTATCTCCTCCCAAACAGGTTTGAGAGTGCATTCCCTATCTCCTCTCAAACCATGGAGTACATCACATATCTCCTCCCAAACAATATACATATGCAATGTATTTAAACACTTATTATATACAATGATCAATCAGCATACATATTCAATGTATTATTCCTACTGCCATATTCAATGACATAACACATTTGATTAGTTTCAGTTTTCTCTAATCAACATACATTGTCTACAACAATCAAGACTATCCTCCACCGATAGTCCAAGCAGTTTTTTCTAAATAGATAACAAATTTATTAAACAGATAACAAATTTATCAAACAGATAAATTCTCAACACTTTCATAGGTGAGTGGTTTATTTACCCAACTACACCATCCAATTCCATAGTTTCCCAATTTCATGATTTCTAACTCAATTTCATATTTTCCCAAATTAATTATTCAACATAATTAGGGCATTTCCCCCTCCTTCCCAACTTTGGCCCTAAGGCTCATTTTCATCAATTCAACAACAATAATACCATTTTCCAAGGTCTCACATACACATGGAGTTTAACAATCTAAAACCCCCTCTTTATATGACTTTAAATCAAACCCTAACTTTCCCAAAATTTCCATATACCACCATTTATACAAAATGACTAAAATCTATGTCAAAACTCATAAGGAGGAGTAGGGTATCCGTATGTTGACTGTAGAAGACGAGCCTAGCAAGGGAAGAACTCCAAACACGCCGAAATCACTTTCCACTCAGATGAAAATGGAGGTCTTGAAGAGCCCAAGCTTTTTAATGAAAGAAGGGGGGTGAAGAGATCACTTGATCTTAGCTAAAATGTAGAGAGAGAGGGTATTCTAGAGAGAGAAGCTCTCAAATTAGGGTTTTGGAATGTTTTAGAGAGAGAGAGAGCCGAAAAAGTGATTTAAAATATCACAGTTGCGATCTGATATATGTATAGTCCGCTCGAGCGGAGAGTAAGACGCTCGAGCGTAAGACATAAAAACTTTACCCGCTCGAGCGTAAAAATACCCACTCGAGCGCCAAGGCACAACAGCAAAGCGCAACCTGCTCGAGCGCCAAAATACCCGCTCGAGCGTAGAATACACTCCTTCAGTACTTTTACAGACTTCGAATACCTGCTCGAGCGCAAAGATACCTGCTCGAGCTCAGACCCGCTCGAGCGTGAGGAACTCCGCTCGAGCGTGAAAAACTCTTCTGCAGTATATTTGCAGATGCACAAAATGCTGAAAGAATGCAAACTTCGCTCGAGCGGATAATAAAAAATCTGGGCAACAAGATTAGAGACTAAAACTCAACCAACCTGTTCGAAACATGCCCAAGACATTTCTAAACTCAAACTCAAAGAGTTAAAGGGTGAAGACGAGATATAGACAACAACAACAACAACAAATGACGGGGAAAACTGGGATCGCTATAACCTCCCCCTCTTAAAGAATTTGGTCCCCGAAATTAGTTACAAGTTTCAAAATTGTGAATTTTCAGTTCTCAACAATATTACAATTCAATATTCGACATCCTGACCCATTACCGGTCATCCCATCTCATTTTAAGAGGCAATTTACAATATAACCCAACCTGCATTATCAACATGCTTTTCTTTGAAATTCAACAAATCCCAATATCATATTCCACCATTCCATAACATATTCAATGTTAATAATATATTTGCATTTCCACAATACATTCAACATATACGATGTTAAATTAAATTTCCATTCTCAAGGCGTATTCAACAATTACAATACTTCCATAAACCAAAACATATACAATGTTCTTAGAGTTTATCAATAAAACAAGGTTTCCAATACATAGTTAAACATTAACAAACAAGTCCGGATATTTCTCACGGACATCTAACTCACGTTCCCAAGTGGCTTCTTACACTCCATGATGCTTCAACATAACTTTTACCAAGGGAATGGTCTTGCCTCACAAGACTTGATCCCGTCTATCCAAGACTCTCACCGGTCTCTCCTCATATGAGGCATCCTCATCTACCTCTAAATTGGTCTAATCTAATACATGTGACGGATCCGGCTCGTATTTTCGAAGCATGCTAATGTGAAACACGTCATGCACTCCAGACAACTGTGGCGGCAAAACTAAATGGTAGGCAACCTCGCCAATCCTTTCAAGGATCTCAAAAGGGCCAATAAACCGAAGAGACAAGTTCCCACTCTTCCCAAACCTCATCAAACCCTGCCTAGGTGATATTTTCATAAAGACGTGATCACCCACCTCAAATGCCAAAGGCCTCCTCCGACGGTCGGTATAACTCTTTTGGCGACTCTGGGCTATAACAAGCCTCTTACGGATAAGCTCAACTTTCTCCGTCATCTCCCGAACCAACTTCAGGCCCAACAAAGGTGCATCACCCACCTCGGCCCAACACACTGGAGACCTACACGGTCGACCATACAAGGCCTTAAACGGTGCCATACCAATGCTTGATTGGAAACTATTGTTGTAGGCAAACTCCACTAAGGGCAAGTGCCTCTCCCATGACCCACTAAAGTCAAGGACAAAGCCTCGAATCATATCCTCATGGATCTGAATAGTACGCTCGGACTGCCCGTCAGTCTGAGGATGATAAGTCGTGCTAAAGGTCAACCTAGTGCCCAAGGTACTCTGCAAACTCTGCCACAACCTAGCAGTAAAACGTGGATCTCTATCTGAGACGATCGACACTGGGACCCCGTGTAACCTCACTATGCCCCGAATATACAAGTCGGTAAGATGATCTACCGAATCTCTCACGCGCATAGGAATAAAGTGCACCAACTTAGTCAACCGGTCTACTACCACCCATATAGCATCACTACCCCGTTGAGTCCTCGGAAGACCTATAGAAAAGTCCATCACTATGCCCCGTTGATCCTACTTCCACTCGGATATAGGCAAGGGTTGTAACAAACCCGCTGGCCTCTAATGTTCGGCCTTCACTTGCTGACAAGTAAGGCACTTAGACACAAAAACAGCCACATCTTTCTTCATACCCCGCCACCAAAACTGGCGACCCAAATCACGATACATCTTAGTGCCTCCCGGATGCACCACAAGACGTGAATGGTGAAACTCTCGGAGTACTTCCTCTCAACAAGACTCCGGCACAAACAAACGGTCTCGGTACCTCACACTCAGGTCGGGATACACAGTCAAACCCTTCTCAACCTTCCCACTGGAGATCTTCTCCCGGAGGGATTCTACCTCAAGATCACTTCTTTGTGCCTCTAACACTCGATTCACAAGTGTAGGCTGCGTAACAACAGAAAACAAGGCCGCAGACTCAACAGATTCACCCAGAAGCAAATCAAACTCGCCAAGTGCACCCAACATTTCCCACTCCTGGATGGCTATACAAGCTACATCACTAATGGATTTCCTACTAAGGGCATCGGCCACAACATTGGCCTTCCCCTGATGGTAATGCAACTCAAAGTCGTAGTCCTCAATGAACTCCATCCACCTTCTTTGCCTCAAGTTTAAGTCTTTCTGTGTAAACAGATATTTCAGACTCTTATGATCTGAGAACACCTCGAATCTCTCACCATAAAGGTAGTGCCTCCAAATCTTCAAGGCAAAAATCACAGCTGCTAACTCTAGGTCATGTGTAGGGTAGTTTCTCTCATGTGTCTTCAACTGTCGCGAGCCATAGGCTACCACTTTCCCCTCTTGCATCAACACACAACCCAAACCCTCTCGTGAGGCATCACAATACACTGCATAACCCAAACCTCTCTCCGGAATAATCAAAACTGGAGCGGTGGTGAGTCTAACCTTAAGTTCTTAGAACGACTTTTTGCAAGTCTCACTCCATACAAATTTGACCCCTTTCCGCGTCAATCTAGTCAAAGGAAAAGCTAGTCCGGAGAAATCTTTCACAAACCAAAGGTAATAACTGGCCAATCCTAGAAAACTACAGATCTCAAAAACACTCTTAGGTTGTGCCCAATCTTGCACTGCCTCTATCTTGGATGTATCAACAGACACCCCTTCCCCGGAGACAACATGGCCTAAGAATTTAACCTCTCTTAGCCAGAACTCACATTTCCCAAACTTGGCATACAGCTTATGGGCTCTAAGCAACTCAAGCACCACTCTCAAATGTTCCTCGTGCTCCTCCTCAGAAGGTGAATAAATCAGAATGTCATCCACAATTACGACCACAAATCGATCTAAGAACTCCCAGAAGATCCGGTTCATCAAGTCCATAAACACTGTCGGTGCATTGGTGAGCCCAAAAGGCATCACCAGAAACTCATAATGGCCATACCGCGTACGGAATGCCGTCTTTGGGATATCCTCCTCCCTGATCCTCAACTGGTGGTAACCCGATCTTAAGTCTATCTTAGAGAAACAACGGGACCCTTTCAACTGGTCAAATAGATCATCTATACGGGGCATAGGGCACTTGTTCTTAACCGTAGCCCGATTTAATTTCCGGTAATCAATACAAAGTCTCAAGGCACCATCTTTCTTTTTAGCAAAAAGGGCCAGTGCTGCCCACGGCGATGTACTAGGGTGAATAAAGCCCTTATCCAGCAACTCCTGGAGTTGAATCTTCAACTCACTCAACTCAGCTGGGGCAAAACGATACGGTGTCGTGCCAGGCACTAAATCAATAGAGAACTCAATCTCTCGATGGGGTGGCAAACTAACAAGGTCCTCGGGAAAGACGTCCGAGTACTCACAAACCACTCTTGGCAACTCAGTCCGGGTCTCATCACACTCACTACTCATACAGCTAGCGAGAAGGCAACTAAGCTCACTCCGCCCACGCAGATCATATACCGATGGCAAATCACTACCAACTCGATTCCCCAAAAAATGAAAGCAATCCCCGCTTAAGGTACATATAGTAACCCTCTGGCGGTAGCAATCAATAACAGCCCGGTATGATGATAACCAGTCCATACCTAAAATCACGTCAAAACCTGACATAGCTATAACTACAAAAGAACATGCAAGCCGGCGGTCGACGACCTCAATATCACAACCTCTACACCCTTGTTTCAAAATCAATTTACCTCCAACAGGTGATACGATACAAATAGGAGAAGCTAACTACGCCAACTCCAACCCCAAAACAAATGCAAATACAACAGATATAAAGGAATGGGATGCACCCGTATCAATCAACATATTAGCAACCGAGTTGCAAAACAAAAAGGTACCTCTCACAACGGATGGAGCCGGTACAAGATCATGCGAGGTAACAGCATACACACGCCCTGAAGGTCTCTGATCTACCTGCTCACCTCTCGGAGCATAAGATTGCTACACCGACTGAGACAATGAGGCTCCCTGATTGGCCCTCGAGGCCTGAACTGACTGAACTGGCTGATGGCTCTGAGTCTGCCTCGAACCAGATGCACCAGATGTGCCACTCAACTGTGGGCAAAACCTCTACAGGTGCCCCGCCTGACCACACTGGTAACAAGAGAGCGGCTGGCCTCTGCCCTGACTCTGGCTCTGAGGACGAGCAGAAGACAAAACTGCTCTCTATCCTCCTCCCCTCTACGGGCAAGCTGGAGACTTGTGGCCCGGCTGACCACATTTGTAACATGTAAAGTCTCTCTAATTGCCTCTCCTAAAGCCTAAACTCGGCACTGGAAAGGTAGATCTCGCAAACGCACCCTGGGACTGTTGAGGGTTAGAACCCTCTGCCTCCTACCATCCCCCTGGCCATCCTGACCCCGCTTGGAGCCCCTCATCCTATCCTCCTCCTCATGCATAATAATCTCAAGATGGGCCGCAGCATCCACAAGGCGCTTATACTCCCGAGTCATGGACCCTGCAACTCTAAGCTTGAGCCCGGTCCTCAACTTCTTTTCGAACTCAAGACAACGACGTTCCTCAGACGCCACTAACTCAGGTGCAAACCTCGATAAACTAGTAAATGCGGCCTCAAACTCGACCACTGGTGTATTTAGCTGCTTGAGCTGACAGAACTGATCCCTCAACTTCTTCCTGACAGCGGGAGGCAAAAACTTCTCCTGGAAGGCACCAACGAAAGCCTCCCAAGTCCCACCAATACGGCCCCGAACAAACTTCCACCACTGACCCGCGTCTCCCTTTAGCTGGAAGGACACTAAGGTCATCCGCAAACCTCCGTCTTCGATGCCAAGCATCTCAAACGTCTTCGTCATCTACTCAAGCCACTCATCAGCCTTAAGTGGCTCTTTAGGATCCCCTAGAAACTCATCCAGATTGGACTGGAAAAACTCCCTCTTCAAAAAAGAAGGCCCTACCTCAGCAACATGGGCCTGGACTTTATTCTCAGCTCTGAGAATGTCCATGGATTCCCTCAACGCTCCTGCCATCTTGCGGGCTAAGGCGCCCATGGCCTGCTGACCTACTGGCTCGGCCACATTGGCCTGACCAACACCCTCCTGCTGCGCTGGAATCTCATCCGGTATAGGCATCTCCTGCCTCCCACACCTACCACGCCTACCACCACGTCTTCGTCCTGACATCCTAATAAGGTAACAAGAACATTAGCACATTCACAAATGTGCCGAAGCTATTTCACTCGCGTCCTAATACTTGGACAACAATAATTCATTCCACGTAAGCACATAATCACATAAGCATTTATGAATTTCATTTCTGGATAATGACAGTCTCGTGGCGTTGCTAGAGTTCCGATTTGAAACAGCATTGATCAAGTGCTTTTCCAACAAGACTCCCAGAAACCCAAGGATCCAGTCAACATCCTAGAAATTAAATCCCATACCCATTTAGTCACATAAACATGTTATTACATAAGCACATAACATCATACTTAAGTCTCTAACAGGCGAGACAAACCCACTGTGGTACTAACCACTTCACATGTACCCAAAGTATTCAAACCCGGTACACTCTGATACCAAGTTGCAACGCCCTCAAAATAAACCCAAAAATCATACATTCACGATACAAGAAAGAGATATCATATTCCATACATCAGAGTATTCTTACAGAAAGTATTACATGTTGACAACAAAAGTAAATGTCATAGGGGCTTACAACTTTCTAAGCCAACACTTGGGTTCAATAAAAAAAGAGTCCTAGCTCTTTATACAGAATAAGCCCCTGGCTTGATTTACATGTAATACAAAAAGGTAATGACAAAAAGATCTTTCAGCCTCTAAGCCTCCCAAGCTACGTCCTTGGAGGTGGCATGCCATCTGTACCTGAAAATGATGTCCCATATAGGGTGAGCCAAAGCCCAGCAGAGATATACTAAACCACATATGACAAATAACTAAAATATTAGCATTTGATGAATGTTTAACTCATGCAAACCAACATACATCTCTTTCATAACCAATCCATATTCACAATTATATTTCAATCCTTTTCCATTTGATTATCCAAACCAATTCATAGATATGGTTCCCTATTTACCCAAATAGTTTATGATGAGACTACACTCATATTAAAACATTTCAATACTTCAATTCATCTACGTTATGCAAACGTAATAAGATTTCGGGACTTTCACCCTGGACACTCCGGCCAATTTAGTTATCAATGGAGTCCATCCCCTATCTCCTTCCGAACAGGTTTGAGAGTGCATCCCCTATCTCCTCTCAAACCATGGAGTACATCCCATATCTCCTCCCAAACAGTATACATATACAATGTATTTAAACACTTATCATATACAATGATCAATCAACATACATATTCAATGTATTATTCCAACCGCCATATTCAATGACATAACACATTTGATTAGTTTCAGTTTTCCCTAATCAACATACATTGTCTACAACAATCAAGACTATCCTCCACCGATAGTCCAAGCAGTTATTTCTAAACAGATAATAAATTTATCAAACAGATAGATTCTCAACGCTTTCATAGGTGAGTGGTTTATTTACCCAACTACACCATCCAATTCCATAATTTCCCAATTTCATGATTTCCAACTCAATTTCATATTTCCCCAAATTAATTATTCAAATTAATTATTCAACATAATTAGGGCATTTCCCCCTCCTTCCTAACTTTGGCCCTAAGGCTCATTTTCATCAATTCACATACACATGGAGTTTAACAATCTAAAACCCCCTCTTTATATGACTTTAAATCAAACCCTAACTTTCCCAAAATTTCCATATACCACCATTTATACAAAATGACTAAAATCTATGTCAAAACTCATAAGGAGGAGTAAGGTATCCCTCCCTTGACTGTAAAAGACGAGCCTAGCAAGGGAAGAACTCCGAACATACCGAAATCGCTTTCCACTAGGATGAAAATGGAGGTCTTGAAGAGCCTAAGCTTTTTAATGAACGAAGGGGCGTGAAGAGATCACTTGATCTTAGCTAAAATGTAGAGAGAGAGGGTATTCTAGAGAGAGAAACTCTCAAATTAGGGTTTTGGAATGTTTTAGAGAGAGAGAGAGAGAGCTGAAAAGTGATTTAAAATATCACAGTCGTGATCTGATATACGTATAGTCCACTCAAGCGGAGAGTAAGACGCTCGAGCGTAAGACACAAAAACTTTGCCCGCTCGAGCGCCAAGGCACAACAGCAAAGCGTAACCCGCTCAAGCGCAAAAAGACCCGCTCGAGCGTTGAATATACTCCTCCAGTACTTTTAGAGACTTCGAATACCCGCTCGAGTGCAAAGATACCCGCTCGAGCGTGAGGAACGCCATTCAAGCATGAAAAACTCTTCTGCAGTATATTTGCAGAACAAAATGCTGAAATGATGCAAACTCCGCTCGAGCGTAACAATACCTGCTCGAGCAGATCATCAAAAATCTGGGCAACAAGATTAGAGACTAAAACTCAACCAACCTGTTCGAAACATGCCCAAGACATTTCTAAACTCAAATTCAAAGGGTTAAAGGGTGAAGATGAGATATAGACAATAACAACAACAACAACAACAAATGACGGGGAAAACCGGGATCGCTATAACCAACATCCAATAAGGCATAATGGCAATCTCCAACCTTTACATCATTAATAAAAAAAGGTTTGTATTAAAGTTCCACATGCGAATTATACATTCAATGATATCGATATACATGAATGTATAGCATGTAGAACATTAAATCCCAAAAAAAAATAAAATGCCCTTAAAGGCTTACATATTCTAAGGCTTGAGCCCGGTTACACAAAAATGGTTTCACGAACCCATATATTTATAGCCCTTGGCTAGCAAAATAAATCACAACAAAAATAGAGTCATTTACTCTTCACAAAATATGTCCACGCCCTCAACCCGGCGAGATCACCACTTCTTTTCCTGCACCAAAATCCCATAGGGGTGAGCATAAAGCCCAGTAGAGAATCCTTAACAAAGTATATACATTTATGCAAGATTTCCAATATTGAATGCAAATGCCATGCAATGCCAATTAAAAGAGGGTTTCATTTACATGCCTTTTAAAAAGTCACCATGTTCAACAATAGCTTAAAATTTCAACAATTCTGAAATTTACAATTTTATTCACTGGGGCAGTAAATACGACTCAAGTAATCCTTGGGTTAGTGTCTGCAAGTAGGCTTAACTAGTGCTACCAAAAACACCACTTTACCGGTTACTAACCGAAAGGGAAGTGGTACCTCCTCCGCGAGTGTTTTCGGTTTTTCACCCCGGACACTCAGGCCAACTTAATCCATTCCATTTACACCTCCTATCCGAACTTACCAACGTATTTACCCCAAAACATTTCGATAATTCCCATTTTAAACATATTCTTTTTCCAATGTAAGCTTTTCCATAACTCAAATTCAAGATGCATAATTATCAATTGAAAGAGGATGTAATGCAATAATTAACAATGCTTCATAACAATTCTCCATCTTTAAGTGTCTCAACAACAACACAATGTTAACCAAAATTTCCATTTTTCCTCCCTTCAACATTAATTCACAAAATGCCACATGTTTAATTAAATCTAACAACGCGTAAAAACCTTTCCAAATCACAATTCTCATAATTCATGAAACTCAACAATGTGCCAATTTACAACTACATGTGTATATACAATTAACAATAATTTCAAGTATGGTCTCCAAAACCCCCATACATCAAGAAGTAATCATATTTGCAACAACAATATAAAATTCTCACACACTCTTTTATTTTTTCATTTAATCCAAGAAAGATCCATCAATTCCCACATTTTTCCCCAAACCCCAATTTCTAGGTTTTTCACAAAAACCCCAACGTTTCCTTATCTCTTTACAAAACCTCACTAAATACATCAATCTCAACCCATGTGGTTCAACATTTCAAGAAAATTTTTCAGAAGAACTAAAGATGGGTTTTCTTCTTACAAGACCATCAATTTCTTGAGCCAAAAACAAATTTTCAAAATAAACCAAAGAGAACTCTCAAAATCAACCAAAAACTTGCAAACCATATATATAACTCTAAGTAATTCCTTGCCTCAAATTTTGAAGGAGAAAAGGAGATGAAACCCTAGAAATTGATGGCGCCAAAACCAAATCTCCACCGTACACAATGTAGCTCTTGAGGAGCTCTTCAACCTTGATGAAGGAACTTGGGTTGAAAATGCAATGAATCCAAGAAGATCAAGAGTTTGAAGAGTTTTGGTGTGTGAAATGTAGAGAGAAGGGAGAGTAGTGTTTTTAGTGAGAGAGTGATATAAGAAAAGTGACACACACAGCCCAAAAAGAGAAGAAAAATAGAGCTTCATGGACTCAGGCCCGTCCCGCACGTATGGAGCCTGTTTTCGGCACGTACGACATTGATCCCCGCACGTTCAGCCTTCCAATCCGCACCTCACCCTGCACCTGCATATAATGCAGTGTGCAAGGCTGAAAATGCTACACCTCCCGCACGTGCGACCTCATCCCCCGCACGTGCGACCCTGGTCCTCCAGCCTAGAATTTTTCTGGTTCGATTCCAGACACTCTGGACTCGACCATGCACTCTCCAAAAAAAGTGACACTCAAACCCAGAATAAACAAGGACCGGAATGTGAGAAAAAGCTTTGGAACACATCAAACTCAAAGCGAAGCGACGCACAATGAAACCGGTCATGACAACCTCCCTACCATAGGAAATTTTGCCCTCAAAATTTGAATAAACTACCCAAGCAAGATAAAGACGACAAGTGATCAATACCATGCGAAGCGTTGTTTTCAAATCATAATATCTATTTTCAATCAAAATTCGTCGTTCTCATCATAGTTTCCAAGCGTCTAGTTTCAAGGCTAACAACAACGGTTCATAATATCATATAAGCATGAAATATTTCAATCAACAATAATGGCCACACATATCAATCTCATACTCAAAACAACAATACTTATAATAACACATGGTTAATACTCTCAATGCATTTCCTCTAACACTAAGGAATATTACAAATTAAAACCACTTAAGCATTCACAAACAAATCCGGACACTTGGATCGGACTTCCGCCTCCCGTTCCCACGTTGCTTCTTCAACCCCATGGTGTCTCCACAACACCTTTACCAATGGTATAGTTTTACCCCGTAACACTTGCTCTTGGGTATCTAATATTTGAACCTGCCATTTTTCGTAAGAAGCATCCTCATCCACCTCCAAATCAACCCAATCTAGCACATGAGAAGGGTCAAGTTCATACTTCCAAAGCATGGACACATGAAACGCATTGTGAACCCCAATAGTTGTGGCGGTAAGGCCAACCGATATGCCACTTCCCCAATTCTCTCCAATATCTCGAAAGGCCCAATGAACCTCGACAACAACTTACGACTTTTACCAAATCTCATCAAACCCCACCTAGGTGAGATCTTAAGGAATACATGGTCACTAGATTCGAAGGACAAAGGTCGTCTCCTCTTATCGGCATAGCTTTTCTTTCAGATTTGGGTTGTAGCTAGCCTCTTCCGAATGAGAGCAACTTTCTCGGTTGTCTCCCTAACAATTTTTAGACCCAACAATGGTGCGTCCCCCACCTCGGCCCAACAAATCGGTGATCTACAAGGTCAGCCATACAAGGCCTAAAACGGTGCCATCTCGATGCTAGCTTGGTAACTATTGTTATAAGCAAATTCAATCAATGGCAAATGTCTCTCCCAAGACCCCTTGAAATCAAGGACACAAGCTCTAAGCATGTCCTCCGAAATTTGAATAGTACACTCCAACTGCCCATTGGGTTGAGGGTGGTAGGCGGTGCTAAAGGTCAACTTAGTTCCCAATGCCTCTTGAAGGCTTTACCATAACTAGGCAGTAAAGAGAGGATTTGTATCCGATACGATGGTTACAGGAACTTCGTGAAGTCGAACTATCTCTCTAATGTACAACTCTGCCAAGTGCTTAACTGAGTCGTCGGTATGCATCGGAATGATATGCGTAGACTTAGTCACCTATCAACAATCACCCAAATGACATCATTGCCCCGCTATGTTCTAGGAAGCCCAACTATGAAATCCATGGTGACGCGCTTCTATTTCCACTTGGCTATCGGTAAGGGTTGTAACAAACCCATTAGTCTTTGGTGCTCGGTCTTCACTTGTTGACAAGTAAGGCACTTCGACACAAAGGATGCAACATCCCGCTTCATACCCCTCCACCAAAACTGACAGCTAAGATCACGATACATTTTGATGCCACCCGGATGTATCGCAAGGCGTGAGTGATGGAACTCCCAAAACACTTCCTTTCTACAAGATTTTGATACAAACAAGCGGTTTAGGAAGTGCACACTCAGGTCTGAGTGGACGCTCAAACCCTTCTCTTCCTTCCCGTTGGAGATTCTATCACGAATATACTCTATTTCACGATTTCCTTGTTGTTCCTCTATAAGTTTACTAATCAAGGTAGGTTGGGCACTCAAAGTAAACAAAGTTGCACCCTTTTCAAACTCCCCTAAGTGCAATTCAAACTTGCCGATGCCACCCAACATAACTCGTTCCTGAATGGCCACACTCGCCAAACTACTCACGGATTTCTGACTTAAGGCATCGGCCACTACATTTGCCTTTCCTGGATGATAGTGTAACTCGAAGTCATAATCCTCCAAAAATTCCATCTACCTCCGTTGACGTAGATTCAAGTCTTTTTGGGAAAACAAATACTTTAGACTCTTATGATTAGAGAAAACCTCAAACTTCTCACCATACAAATAATGCCTCCAAATTTTCAAGGCAAACACTACTGCAGCTAACTCTAAGTCATGGGTGGGGTAATTCTTCTTATTAGTCTTCAATTATCGTGAACCATAAGTTACAACCTTTCCCCCTTGCATCAAGACACAACCAAGCCCATCCCGAGACGCATCACAATAGACGGTGTAACCCAAACCTCTTTCCGGAATTATCAACACCGGTGCGGCAGTTAGTCTAGTCTTAAGCTCTTGGAAAGACTTTTCACAAACCTCACTCCATACAAATTTGACCCCTTTTCTAGTCAATCTAGTCAAAGGCGCGGCTAGTCTCGAAAAGTCCCTTACAAAACACCGATAGTACCCTGCCAATCCCAAGAAACTCTGGATCTCAAAAATATTTTTGGGTTGTTCCCAATCCTGCACAACATCTATCTTTGAAGAGTCTACAGTTACCCCCTCTCTTGACACTACATGACCCAAAAACTTTACCTCGGTGAGCCAAAACTCACATTTCTCAAATTTGACATACAACTGATGCTTCCTAATTAAATCAAGCACTACCTGCAAGTGAGCCTTGTGTTCTTCCTTGGAGGTTGAATAGATTAAGATATCGTCCACAAAGACGACCACAAAATGATCCAAGTATTCTCTAAAAATTCGATTCATCAAATCCATAAAGGAAGCTGGTGCATTGGTCAACCCAAAAGGCATTACAAGGAATTCATAGTGTCCATAACGCGTACGAAAGGCTGTTTTCTGGATGTCCTCCTCCCGGACTCTCAACTGATGGTACCCCGTCCTCAAATCTATCTTCGAAAAGCAACAAGACCCTCTAAGTTGGTCAAACAAGTCATCTATTTTGGGTAAAGGATACTTGTTCTTGACAGTAACCCCATTCAACTTACGGTAATCAATACATAATTACAAAGACCCATCCTTCTTCTTCGCAAAGAGAGCTAGCGCTCTCCAAGGCGTTGTACTAGGGCGAATGAAACCCTTATCTAAAAGCTCTTGGAGTTTAATCTTCAACTCATGCAACTCCACGGGTACAAATCTATACAGCGCCATGGAAATTGGTGTC
This sequence comes from Camellia sinensis, assembly GCF_004153795.1. NCBI lineage: Eukaryota > Viridiplantae > Streptophyta > Magnoliopsida > Ericales > Theaceae > Camellia > Camellia sinensis. The sequence goes on from NW_021026254.1 coordinate 55,049, forward strand.
ATTCCAGCCACTAAGTCAATGGTGAACTCGATCTCCCGATGGGGTGGCAAACTGGTAAGATCCTCAAGAAATACGTTCGAGTATTCGCAAACTACCCATGGCAGCTCAACACGAGTCCCATCACTCTCACTATCCAAGAGAGTAGCAAGAAGGCCACTAAGGTCATTTCTACTACGAAGGTCAAATACTGGTGACAAGACCCATCAACTCGGTCTCCCAGAAAGTAAAAACAATCACCACTCGAGGTGCACACTGTGACCCTCTGACGAAAACAATTAATCACTTCTCGATACGAAGACAACCAATCCATGCCTAGAATAACATCAAAACTTAACATGTCTAGCAACACAAAAGCAAACGGAGTCGACGTCCGGCAACCTCTATCTCGCAACCACGACACCCCCAATCTAAGTCAACTGTACCCCCAACGGGTGACTCCACTCTAAGCGGAGACACTAATCGTGCAACCTCTAATCCCAATACAGACGCAAATGCAGTAGATATGAATGAATGAGACACACTTGCCACGCCCCACTTTTTATTACTCGAATTCCATTACCAAAACCAATATTAAAGATTCAATTTCAGAGATAGCATACAGAAGCTCATGATATTTTCAAGGAATACATCAGTAATAATTCTCTCATTCAGATAAAAATGAATGCAACATGTAGGCACTATTAAATAAATTGTCCGTGGGCTTACATCACTTAAATCAAGAGAAAGGGTTTAACTCTTTACATCAATGGCATTCCGCCTACACATAAAGAGGCCCTGTGGCCAACAAATAAGGAAGATCCAAAATCTTGTAGCACATCCAGATAATCACCTGAAAAAGATTTAACAACGTGCGATGAACATAAAGTCCAATAGGGATCTCAACGTGATCCTCAACAATAACAACTTACAGATAGCTATGATCATGAATGCTAATCTCATACCATATAAATAATGTGACATCTTATAACCAAAGTATACATACATACTTACTTTCTCAAAATCATTCAGTTATTTAACAACACCAAGTTCCACTTTTACTACCCATTTCCCATATGAACAATTCTTATACATTACCTGATTTTTTTCCATTTGTGACAAACAACGCATAATATCCGTTTATTACTTTTTCTTGAAAGCACGATCACCAATTCCGATTTCCCACTCATCATTTATAACCCATTGTTTAACCCAAGTCTGACTCCACACGTTCATCACATTTTCAATCGTAAGTTCAAGTTAAAGAGATATTATCAATAACTCATTATTGGTAGGCAACTCCCTCAATCACTCTCAATACATCCAAACATACATGAAAACATCTACACAACACATGAGACAATTCAATCTTACAAATTTATAATCACCATAACACATGACACACAGTCAACTGAGACAACAACGATAAGTAATCCCTGCCCTACATGCCTGAAACATGATTAAGCCAATGACACATCTCTCCACACATGCACTGCCAATTTACCAGACACAAGCTAGAAGGGAATGGTACCTCTGCCAATTTACCAGGCACTAGCTGGAAGAGAATGGTACCTTTAATTATCAGCGCAACACACACAGCCAATTTACCAGGCACTAGCTGGAAGGGAATGGTACCTCTAATTATCAGCATAGCCAATTTACCAGGCGCTAGCTGGAAGGGAATGGTACCTCTCATTATCAGCGCAGCACACACACACATATCAACCATCACGACATGATAAAGTACAACCAGCAAGTGTAACACATACACATAAGTAATCAACACAACAATGTCATCCTCCACCGATGACCAAGGACAAAACCTCTAAGCAACATGCATTCAACTTACACATTAACAACAATAATTCACATGGGACTTTAGATCCAATTATAACAATGATGAATTTAAATATTCATGATTCAACCCCAAGTCAATTTCCAAAGCTCCCACAATGTTAGCATTTCATCATTCCATTTGCGAAATCAATTGTCTTTTCCTTCTACATTAATCTTCTCCACCCTTTGCCTCAATTCACTTAGTTTCTTCTCGCAAGGGAGTATGACCAACTCACAATCTTTCATTTTAGATAAATGATTTCAATCATAACTAACAAGGTTAATATTTACTCCATTTCCACCTAACGGTAATGTAACACCACAACATTCAAATCTCGTGATTAAATTCCTTTTTAACATTTAACAACTTATCAATTTGTTAGACTTAACTAAAATCAACTCAACACAAGTTAAATACTAAAATGTATGAGACACCCGGTTTAATCACAAGTTGTTACCAAGTCAATAATCAAATCCTTAATTCATAACATGATAATTTCATCATTTAAATTTCTAATTTCATAACATGCTTAACCCACAATAAAAACCCTTTTTGACAAATAAGCAAATTAATTAAAATTTAGGGCTTCACTTCCCTCTTTACATAAACAAGCTAAACTACTACTCAAAATTAATCCAACAACAATAAACTCCCAATTTATAACCTCACACAACCCATCTGTAGACACCTCATTTGTGACCGTCCTCAAGACTTGGACGTCACTGTTTGAACACTAGGTGATCATCCATGTTCGTGTTCGTCTTGAGTTCTCGGAGGTTTCGATCGCGCGCCTTGCCTCAAGGCCTCTCGACTTGTTTGTTTTGTGCTTAGTTGTATACCAAACACATGTGTTTCTGCTTCTGAGGGCAGGGAATGGCTTGTTGGCCACCCCCACACCTCACCAGCCATGGCTTAAGGCCATCGGCCTAGTTTTCTTGCTACCGGCCAAATATTTTGGTCGATCGGCAATGTTTTTGGCCGGCCGGCCATTTTTTTGGGTCAATCGGCCATATTTTCCAGCCGACCCCTGTTCATCTGCTTTATGCAGATATTTAGTGCTAGCTAGCACGCACAATTCACCCCCTCCATACAAGTGTATGGAGGGATTTGCCTCTAGGGTTAGCTTCTCTTAGAAGCTTTAGAATTGAACCTCTATAAGAGGGGAGGCCCTCCTCTCTCCTTAGAGGTTCCAGAGGTCTGAAATTAGGGTTAGAAATAGTTGTATCTATCTATCTCTATATCTCCCTCTCTTTATATATTTGTGTGTGTATAAGGTTGTTTTGTTCATACTTTTGCACACAAACACCTAGCATTACACCATCCTCTTGGAGCTGAGGTCCTTGGAGGTTGATTTTGGTGTTCTTGGGTTGCTTTGGACTCAAAAAACCTATTGGACCATTGTTCTTGAAGAAAGTCTACAAGGGTGAGAAACTTACCCTTTTATTCTCTATTTTTGCACAAGCTTTTAACCTACCTTGCATCTGTTTTTAAGCTTAGTGTATAACTGATAAAAGTTCTAATTTTGTGTGTTTTAGAACTTTTCTTAAGGTCATTTTGAGGTTTGGGGTTGTCTCCCCCCTCCAAGGCCTTGTTAGGCCTTGTTTTAGGCCTTGTTAGGCCTTGTTTTAGGCCATACCTTTTGGCCATTGTTCTTAGATTTGCATGACCTCCCTACCACTGAAATCTAGAGGATTTTTAGTGGTGGAGAGGTGGTTTTGAGGTCCTAAATGGGAGAGGGTTGTCCCCTTTCCATGTTGTCTTTAATGCTAGCATAAGTGGCTTGTGTTGTGGCATGTGTGCATAGCTTTATTTGGCTTTATTTCAGAGGGTATTTGGTGTTATTTTTCCATGATATACCTCTGTCCAAAGTTGGTTTAGGCATGCCATGCATGCTTTGTATACTTGTCTTGTAATTCCATGAAATTGCCCTAATATGTTGTGTGCTTTGAGCTTTGTTTCTAGCATGATTTTGGCTTGACTCCATGAAGTTTTTATGCATGTTTTGGCATGCTTTAGGTCTGATTTTGGTTGTTGGGGTCATCCATGACTTGCTTTGTATAGCTACCATGCAACCTAGCTTGTATGCTTTGAGTGTTGGCTCCTCTACCATGCTCTATTTGCATCATTTCAGTGGTTTGGCACCATTAGTTATGATATTTCAGTCCTTGTTACATGCTCACATGCTTACATCTTATCACTCCTTTAATGCTTTAAAAGGTTGGTGTTTTATGCTCCATGATTGAGTCATTGTGCATGCCTATATGCTTAGGCCATTTGGATGCCATCTAAGTGTGTTTTTGGCCTTGTCACGACCTGCATTGGGACTGTTTTGAGTCCCTTTCACCCTTTGGGACTTGCCTTGTATAGCCGTGGTTTGAGCCCCTTTGGCAAGCCTTAGGCCTTAGACCTTCTTGCATGCTTTGCTTGCCTTATTTGGTTGATTTGGCATCATCCCTTACATGTTTTTCAGAGTTTAGCATGTTGATCTAATGTCCATGTTTGTCCCTTTTAAGTATGCTTAAAAGTTGCCCCTTTGATGTTCAAATGTTAGGCCAATTACCATGCATGTTTGTATGTGGCCTTGTCCCTTGTCCCTTAGCATTTTGGCCACTAATTTGGACTTGTTTGAGAGTTGTCCATACTAGTTTAAGACCATTCTCGCATGTTGTTGCATGCTTGCCTTTCATGTTGTTACATACTCGGCCTATTAACATGTTGTTGCATGTCTAAGTGGTAGTGCATTTGGCATGCATTCTTTTGGTTTTACGTTGTTTAACATGTTGCTACATGTTTGCCTCACATGTCGCTACATAATTGAATGAAGTCACATGTTTGTTTGCATACTCGAACGTCCATGTTGCATCTTGCATGTTAACATACTCATATTGCATTAGATGTGTTGCACACTTGAGTTATTTGCATGTTTGCTTGCTTGCCTATGTTGCATTGCATTAAGCATGCATTCCTTGCCTCTTGATCAACCATGATAGAGGTTGGGGACCTTTATGTGTTTGTGTGCATTTCATTTGATATTGAAGTTACACACTTGACTTCTTGGGCCATCATGCATTGAAATGCGTGATTGGTGGCCCGAGGGTCGAGAACCATACTCCTTTGAGTCGAGAACATAATGAGGAGGGTGGTGGTGCAAGCATTGCTTTGAAATGCATTGTCATGTCTTGTCTGTCTTCTGCTGCAGCAAAACAGGATTCTACAGGAAGAGATGGTTGGTCGACCATCTTCAGTGTCGGCCAGCCATTCATTGTTAGCCGAGATTACCACAAATGGTCGATGACCAGTTCTCCATGGCCGGTGGTGTTTCCTCTTGGTCGGTGACCTCCCACAGTGCTCAGGGAGTAATCCAGAAGTAACCTTAAGACTTGTACAGTCCTCAGAGGTGCAGAGCAGTGTAAACAGAGGCAACATGTGACATAGCGGTGGGTTTCCGAGCGGAGCCGAGCGTGCATACATTCATCCCTCTTCCCGAGGCTGATTTACTGCTTTCAGTAATTTAATTAATTTGTTTAATTAATTAAGGGTCTGTAATATTTAATTAGCTTGTTAGTTAATTAATTTGTATTATTCATTCGGACCCTCCGAGAGAGGGAAATTTTGTAATAAGCGTGCGTGTGTGTGATGCATGTCTTCCAACCACCATTTCTTTCTCCATTTTACTTAACCACTTATGATGGTTAGTTCTAGGGCACGCTTCAATTAGCATCCTTATGCTATGCATGTTTGCATCATTCATCTGTATTGCATGCACCAGGCTCGGCGCATCATACTAACTACATAGTATTTCAAATTCCAAGTTGAATACGTGTATCGAGTTGTTGCATTTCACATGCCATCCTTAGATTAGCCGAGCCTATTCTAGTTACATTTTGTATACGATGCATTAGCCATCTTAACATGGACTTGGATCATACATTTGATTACTAACATGTTCATTGTTTTGGCTCGGAGTACACTGTGAGTATTTGCGCTTTAGCATCTTGCATGCATGTGAATGTTAACACGACAGCATGCTTACCATGAGGCTATGTGCTTATGTGATATAACTATCTGAATGCCTGTGGGTGAAGGTTGGGTTGTTTGAATTGGAATAATTCGTCGAAACCCGTGTTTTAGCCTGCTTGCGAGTAGCAAACCTCAAACCATTTTCCAAACAAAACGGATATGCGATGCTTTGTTCCAAATTAGGCGATCTAGTCTATACTTGTGTGTTGTGTGCATCACATAGTAAATTCTAGCTAATTAACTGGAATAAGAACACATATGTTTTCAAAACAAAATATCATGCTTAGTACAGGCCGATCTTTGGATCGGGAGAGCAGGGGTGCTCATAGCTGACCTTCCCCAATCGTACCCAAGTTCCCGAGCTGAGGAAACTTTGGTGATGATAGACACGTGGCCTTAGGAAACGAGTCAGGGTTTCCTAAATTCCCCTAAAACAAAATATTTAGGTGGCGACTCTGTATCTGGCAAAGCAGTCCATGTTTGGCACTTCTTTCAAAAAATCTGTTTTCCAAAACGATTTGTCGGACTTGGACTCTTTGATGATTCATCGTTCTTGCATTACACTCTACGAGATTAGATACAGGACCGTGACAATGAGTCCGAATAGTAGTAAGCCCAATGAACAAAACGGGATTCCCTCCCGGGACGTTCGGGGACGTCTACACCATCTTGAAACCCCATTCATGATTTTCAAAAGAAATTCAAAACAATAAGATTTTTATGCAATATGAACATACCACATGTCTATCTATGGGTGAAGCATTGAAGAAAATCAAGAAAATCCCTACCTCATGAGAGAATAGGAGAAAGAGCCCAAAAATCGACCTCGCCGAAATACGATCTCCGTCGGTCAAGATGAAGCCCTCGACACGCTCATCATTTTGGTATAAGGGACTAGCATCAAAATCCCAATAGATTTCTTGAGATCAAAGAAGATGTAAAACTTTGAGGGTTTGGGTAGAGAGAGATGAGAGAAAAAGAGAGAAATAATGTAGAGAGAGAGATACAATCAGATATGGAGGAAAAAAGGCCAAAAAGTGCAAAATATAGCTGAAAAGCACGAAAAACAGAGCAGAAAACACGCCTGGCCGCACGTGCGGTGCCCACTTCAGCACGTGCGGAGCGGCCTCCCGCACGTGCAGCTTGTCCCACAACTCAGCTCACACACCTGCCTTTTTAGCAATGTGCTCACAGCCCAAGCCTCCAGCTTCCCGCATGTGCGGCCTGGTCTCCCGCAAGTGCGGCCCTGACCCCCAACCCGGAAAAATCCCCGGCTTCTCTCCCGACACTCTGGAACAAACCCCGCACCCTCCGTAATGAGTAAAGACTCATTATCAAAACAAACAAGAGCGAAATTTTGAGGAGAAGTTCTCAGAAATAACGAATCCAACTGATGACAGAAACACGCTTTTAAAACCCAACATTTAACAACAAGAATTCCAACATAGCCTCAAGAGAGCAAAGCAAAATACGCACTGGTCATCACACACCCGTATCTATCAACACATTAGCCAAAGAATTAGACACAACAAAAATACCTCTCACAACTGAGGATCTCGGCAACTGCTCTGGCGCAGTAACAGCATGCATGCGCCCTTGTGGCCTCTGATCAACGTGCTCATCTCTCAGAGCAAGGCCTGCTGCACTGACTGAGCCGAAGCGGCTCCTTGATTAGCTCGCAAAGTCCAGACTGAGTGAGCCTGCTGGTGGCTCTGAGTCTGTCTCGACCCTGATGCGCTAAATGCACCTCCCAACTGCGGGGCAAGCTCTCTTCATGTGCCCTGACTGACCGCACTAATAACAAGTAGGCCCCTACCCCCTACTCTGAGACTGACTCTGAGATCGGTTAGGTGGTGGTGATGGCAACATCTGTTGTCCTTCTCCATTCTGCGGACATGCAAAGGCCTTGTGACCCGGTTGGCCACATTTGAAACAAGAAATACCACTCGGTGCACTCTTCCCCGAGCCCGCACTAGGCAAGGGAAAGGTGGATCTAGATTGCTGCGGTTGGGACTGGGATGAAAATGTGTTCATGCTCTTCTTGTTGGCCCTATAGTCCCCCTATGACCCTTGACCCCTCGACCTTAACCCTCGGATTCTCTCCTCCTCGGCTTCCACGGTAATCTCTACATGTGCTGCTGCTTCCAAAAGTCAGTCAGAATTTCGGATCATCTTCCCGGTAACCTCGAACAAGATTTTGGTCCTTAACTTCTTCTAGGGTTAGCTTCTCTTAGAAGCTTTAGAATTGAACCTCTATAGAACTGGGACAAACTAGTGAAGGCTGTTTCAAACTCGGCCACAGACATATTGAGTTGCTTAAGGTCTTGAAATCCTTGCTTCAACCTCTCCTTAGCAGTGGGAGGTAGGTACTTGTCTTGGAAAGCAACTACAAATGCTTCCCATGTCGGTTCTATTCAGCCCTTGGCATATTTCCACCATTGGCCCGCATCCCCTTTGAGATAGTAACTCGCAAGAGTCACTCTAAGCTAACTGTCTTCGATGTAAAGCATCTCAAATGTCTTCACTATCTGTTCGAGCCACTCAGCTGCCTTCTTAGGCTCGGGGCCACCGTGGACCTCATTTGGCTTGGCCCGCAAAAACTCCGTAGTGAGAAAGCTCGCCCTCGTCTCTACGGCGTTCTCTCTAGCCTGGTTCTCCGCCCTTAGTATGTTCATCAACTCCCTCAAGGCCCCCGCCATTTCTCGGGCTAGGGCTCCCATTGCGGCTTGACCTGCTTGCCCCGAAATTTCCGCTTGCCCCACTTGCTCGGCTATATTAGCTTGGCCCAACCCCTCCTCTTACACCAGAACCTCATGGATCGGCACCTCGTGCACACCCCGGCGAGCCCTGCCACGCCTTCCACCTCTACCATCTCTACCGCCACGAGTTTGACCCCTTCCTGACATCCTAATTAAGGAAGAAGATAAACAATTTAGCACATAATCTTAAATGTGCTCTCAAATCCTCTCACTTGTTTGAATACAGCAATTCAATACAATTTCCACCATACAAACAATTCAATTCACTCCACATAAGCACTTAGTCACATAAGCACATACAGATTATTCTTTTGTGATGAGATTCATCCCACAAAAAATCAAGAATTCTTAGTAAAACAAGTATTGATCAGGTACCCTTCTAATAAGGCCTCAAGGAATTTAATAGGCGCAAATAACAACCCAAAAGTCCAATCCTATACCCATATAGTCACATGAGCATGTTATCACATAATCATGAAAAACAAAATATTTCCTAATCATGCAAAATAAACCCACTATGGCAAAACAACCACTTTCTGCGAGCCCCAAGTATTCAAACCCGGTAGCTCTGATGCCAAGTTGTAACACCCCAAAATAACCCAACACAAATCAACATCCATTAAGGCATAATAGCAATCTCCAACCTTTACATCATTAATAAAAAAGGTTTGTATAAAAGTTTCACATGCGAATTATACATTCAATGATATAGAAATACATGAATCTATAGCATGTAGAACATCAAATCCCAAAAATAAATAAAATTCCCTTAAGGGCTTACATATTCCAAGGTTTGAACCCGGTTACACAAAAATGATTTCACGAACCCATACATTTATAGCCCTTGGCTAACAAAATAAATTAAAACAAAAATAGAGTCATTTACTTTTCACAAAATATGTCCACGCCCTCAACTCGGCGGGATCATCACATCTTTTCCTGTACCAAAATCCCATAGGGGTGAGCATAAAGCCCAGCAGAGAATCCTTAACAAAGTATATACATTTACACAAGATTTCCAATATTGAATGCAAATGCCATGCAATGCAAATTAAAAGAGCGTTTCATTTACATGCCTTTTAAAAAGTCATCATGTTCAACAATAGCTTAAAATCTCAATAATTCTGAAATTTACAATTTTATTCACTGGGGCGGTAAATTCAACTCAGGTAATCCCTAGGTTGGTGTCTGCAAGTAGGCTTAACTAGCGCTACCAAAAACCCCACTTTACCGGTTGCTAACCGAAAGGGAAGTGGTACCTCCTCCGCGAGTGTTTTCAGTCTTTCACCCCGGACACTCAAGGCAACTTAATCCATTCCATCTACACCTCCTATCCGGACTTACCAACGTATTTACCCTTAAACATTTTGATAATTCCCATTTCAAACATATTCTTTTTCCAACGCAAGCTTTTCCATAACTCAAATTCAAGATGCATAATTATCAACAATGCTTCATTACAATTCTCCATCTTAAGTGTCTCAAAAACAACACAATGTTAACCAAAATTTTCATTTTTCCTCCCTTCAACATTAATTTACAAAATGCCACATGTTTAATTAAATCTAACAATGCGTAACAACCTTTCCAAATCACAATTCTCATAATTCATGAAACTCAACAATGTGCCAATTCACAACTACATGTGTATATAAATTTAACAATAATTTCAAGTATGGTCTCCAAAACCCCCATACATCAAGAAGTAATCATATTTGCAACAACAATATAAAATTCTCACACACTCTTTTATTTAATCCAAGAAAATTTCATGATTCCCCTCATTGTATCCAAAACCCCTAATTTCTAGGTTTTTCACAAAAACCCCAAAACATTTCCTCATCTCTTTTCAAAACCTCACTAAATACATCAACCTCAACCCATGTGGTTCAACATTTTAAGAAAATCGTTTAAAAAGAACAAAGATAGATTTCTTCTACAAGACCAATAATTTCTTGAGCCAAAAACCCGTTTTCGAAATAAACAAAGGAGAGCTCTCAAAATCAATCAAAAACTTGCACAAACATATATATAACTCTAAGTAATTCCCTACCTCAAGTTTTGAAGGAGAAAAGGAGATGAAACCCTAGAAGTTGATGGCCCCAAAACCCAATCTCCACCGCACACAATGTAGTTCATGAGGAGCTCTCTAACTTTGATGAAGGAGCTTCTGTTGAAGATGCAATGAACCCAAGAAGATTAAAAGTTTGAAGGGTTTTGGTGTATGAAATGTGGAGAGAAGGGAGAGTAGTGTATTTTTAGTGTGAGAGTGATGTAAGAAAAATGATACACGCAGCCCAAAAAGAGTAGAAAAACAGAGCCTCTCGGACTCAGGCTCGTCTGCACATGCGGCACTTGCCCCTACACGTGCGGAGCATGCCTCCCGCACGTGCGGCTCTGATCCCCGCACGTGCGGCACCTTCCACACCTCCTCCTCCGCACCTGCATATAATGTAGTCTGTAACCTTCCAAAGCTCACCCTTCCCCACATGTGCGGGCTCATCCCCCGCACGTGCGAGCTCATCCCCCGCACGTGCTGCCCTGGCTCTCCAGCCCAATTTTTTTTTCTGGTTTCAACCCAGACACTTTGAACTCAGCCGCGCACCCTCCAAAACAAGTGACGCTCAACCCGGAATTAAACAAGGACAGGAATTTGAAAGAAATCTCTTGAACACCACAAACTCAAAAAGGACAAAAGTGAAACAACGCGCAATGAAACCGGTTATCACAAAAGGTCTTCTTAAACCCATGTTCCAGCCACCATTTTCCTCCCTTCTTTCAAAGAACACACTAACCACACCATTGTTGTCATCAGATATGGAAAAGAGCCTTGGGAATTCATCCATTAAGCATACATTACTTACCCACTTATCCCTCCAAAATCGAGCTTTGCTCTCATCCCCTAAAACAAACTGAGAGTTAGTGATATAAAAGTGATGCAACTTTGGATTGGACAAAACAGCCTGAATGATAACCGACTAGATCTTGGATTCTCTGCCTATTAATTGTGGTATCCATCTTCCATCGAAAGACACATACTTGGAAAAAATCACCTCCTTCCAAAGGGATTGATTCTCAACACCAAATCCCCACCACTATTTCAGCAAGAGACATTGATTGAAACTTTTAATCCTCCTCAACCCTAACCCACCTAATGTCTTATTCTTAGTAACCATCTCCTACCGGACCATATGTACTTTTCTTCTGAGATTGGATCCACCCCAAAGAAATGCAGATTGCAGTCTCTCAATTTCCTTTGCCATTCCAGCAGGGATTCTGAATAGTTAGAGATAATAGATGGGAAAATTAGACATTACAAATTTAATTAGAGTTAAGCGCCCAGCAAAAGATAGTAACCTTTGCTTCCATGAGGACAATTTCAGTTTGAACTTATCAAGAATAGGTTTCCGAGTACTCCTCCTACTAGGATTAGCCTCCAAAGACAGCCCCAAGTATTTGAGAGGCAACTTATGATGGAGACAATTTAAACAAGAAGCAAACTCCTACATCAAACCCTCATCTACCCTAACCCCACAAATGACGATCTTGTGATAATTAATTTTTAGACCTGATGCAATCTCAAAACATCTTAGAATTCTTTTAATGTTGCTCACCTCCACCTTATCCGCATTATAGAACAAAATCGTATCATCCACAAATTGCAAGTGCATGATTCTTAGCCCATTAGAACCCACCCCAACCCCTTGAATTAGACCCAACTCTCTAGCTCTGCTCAACAAAATATTGAGTCCTTCTGCTACAATGTTGAATAAAACTGGTGACAGTGGATTGCCTTGTCTCAGGCCTCTTTGTGGACAAAACTCAGATGTTGGTGACCCATTCATGTAATACCCCTGTTCTGTGATATGTTAATTGGTCCTTAATACGAGTATGATGATGTGTTTAATATGATTTTATGTGCCATTTTGTGAATATATGTGATTTCAAAGTTCTATCTGTTCACCGTAGAAATATCTGTTTGAATAATCTGCTTTGGAAATTAAATTGGAGGCCTTATCGGCCACAAAACCCGAAATCGATTACGCCATTGTGATTGGCATAATTTTTAGAACCTACGGTGAAATTTAATTGGAAATTGATTCGGATCAAAATAATTAGATTCAAAACGATTAATTAGTGCCCCATTACCTTATTATTATTATTATAATGCCAATAGTGGGTTTTGTTGGGTAAGGTCACTACACCCTCTATTCTCCTTTCTTGCTTTATTTGACTGATTTGGGACTCAAATTAGAGGAGAGTCGGCTGTAGAGAGGGAGAGATGAGAGAATTGTGCAAATTGTAGCCTAAAGCTTGGGAACCTTGAAGATAATCCAAGAATTGTTATAGATTGTGAGAATTTAGAATGCCCATGCCACCTTACTTGTTGTATACACTTTGACCTACTCTTGTCTTTTCATTCTGGCACCTTTTTTAGAAGATTGACCAGATGATGCCACGTGTCCTAGTTGTGGGCTTAAGTCAGTTAGCAGTTGAGAAACTCATATCATTTGCCATATCTTTGCCTTGTAGAAAGAGAAGCTCTCGGAAGAAGGAGTTCTTAGATTGAGAACTAGATTTCCAAGCTTGATTTTCATACCTTGAACCATTTGATTTGTGATTTGAGGTTAGATTCTTGATCTACTCTTGTTGCTCTTTATGTTAATCTGATCACATTGCATGATCTAGCATGATTCATGAGCCATGCATTGATTTAAAGTTTTGTTTTAGAGAGAAAAAGTGATGTTCTTGTGTTTTTGAAAGAAAACCATGTTCTAATCCAAAAGTTTGTATCAAGTTCTATGTTTTGTGTTTGTTCTTGTGAAATCTTCAAGTATGGGTACCCAGGTCCATGTTTTTAAACTCATATCATGAAATCTCAAATTTTGAATAAGAAGTTATGATTTTTGCATTCATGTTCTTTATGTTCTTCATGTTCATGTTCTTTATGTTCTTTAAAAGGAAACCCAGATTTTCAAACTTCACCGTTTCCCTAAGTGTAGTCACCAAGACCCACTTTTGTCCAAACCTTACACCTAGGCCAAGCATTGCATCTCACCTTGGCCTACCTTACAAGATCACTTGCACCTTAGTCTACGTTGCATGCACACCTAGGCCGACCACTATACACTTTTGCCGGCACCTTGTAACATCTTAGCCAAGAGACCACACCTCAGCCAAGAGGCGTGGAACCTCGGGCAAGACCTCTTGAGTTCACCCAGCTAGGCCATTTTGACCCAACTCATCTCTGTGCATCTTTTCTGAGACCTAATTTCTACCTAACATGCTTTTCCAAGAAGAAAAACATTGATTTAACTCCCAACACATGTTTTGCTTTGTCTTGACTTGGTTTTGGAAAGAAATGCTGGGGTCTATTTTACTCATTTGAAGCTTGTTTTAAAAGTACATTGCATAACCATCTTTGAGCATTCGTTCTTGTCATTCTAAAGTGCATTCAATGGAATTACTATGTACTTGTTGGTCTTGGATCCTTGCCTTAAGCCCTACATCCGAAGAGCTATTGTGAGTGATATTTTTAATAAAGTTATGTTATAATATTTTGATAAAAGATTTTCTTTGTTTTGGAAAAGTATTTGATCAAGCATGAATGATTATCCCTTAGTTTTTGTATCAAGTATTATGTTTGTTTTGATGACATTCTTGAAAGGTCATTGTGTGCTAGGGGACTTTAATACAACGAGTACCCTTGTTTAAGATATCTCTCTTGCCACCAGAGGAGAGGAGGACAGAGAGCAGTTTCATCTTCGACTCGTCCTCAGAGCCAGAGTCAGGGCAGAGGCCAGCCGCTCTCTTGTTTACCAGTGTGGTCAGACGGGGCACCTGAAGAGGTTTTGCCTACAGTTGAGTGGCACATCTGATGCATCTGGTTTGAGGCAAACTTAGAGCCATCAGCCAGCTCAGTCAGCTCAAGCCTCAAGGGCCAATCAGGGAGCCTCTTCGACTTAGTCTGTGCAGCAGTCTTATGCTCCGAGGGGTGAGTAGATAGATCTGAGACCTTCAGGGCACGTGTATACTGTTACCGCGCAGGATCTTGTACCGGTTTCGTCTATTGTGAGAGGTACCTTTTTGTTTTACAACTCGGTTGCTAATGTGTTGATTGATATGGGTGCATCCCAGTCCTTTATATCTACTGCATTTGCATCTATTTTGGGGTTAGAGTTGGCGCAGTTAGCTTCTCCTATTTCTGTTGTATCACCTGTTGGAGGTGAGTTGATTTTGAAACAAGGGTGTAGAGGTTGTGATATAGAGGTCGCCGACCGTCGACTTCCATTTTCGTTTGTAGTAATGGCTATGTCGGGTTTTGATGTGATTTTGGGCATGGACTGGTTATCGTCATATCGAGCTGTTATTGATTGCTACCGCCAGAGGGTTACTATATGTACCCTAAGCGGGGATTGTTTCCATTTCTTGGGAGATCGGGTTGGTAGTGTTTTTCCACCAATGTATGATCCGCGAGGGCGGAGTGAGCTTAGTTGCCTTCTCGCTAGCTATATGAGTAGTGAGTGTGTTGAGACCCAGGCTGAGTTGCCTAGAGTGGTTTGTGAGTACTCGGACGTCTTTCCCGAGGATCTTATTAGTTTACCACCCCATCGAGAGATTGAGTTCTCTATTGATTTAGTGCCTGGCACGGCACCGATTTCTATGGCACCGTATCGTTTTGACCCAGCCGAGTTGAGCGAGTTGAAGATTCAACTCCAGGAGTTACTAGATAAGGGCTTTATCTGCCCTAATACTTCACCGCGGAGAGCACCGGCCCTCTTTGCTAAAAAAAAAGATGGGCTTTGAGACTTTGTATCGATTATCGAAAATTGAACCGGGCTACGATTAAGAACAAATACCCTATGCCTCGTATAGATGATCTGTTTGACCAGTTGAAAGGATCCCGTTGTTTCTCTAAGATAGACTTGAGATCCGGTTACCATCAGTTAAAGGTCAGGGAGGAGGATATCCCAAAAACGGCATTCCGTACGCGGTATGGCCATTATGAGTTTCTGGTGATGCCTTTTGGGCTCACCAATGCACCGACAGTGTTTATGGACTTGATGAACCGGATATTCCGGGAGTTCTTAGATCACTTTGTGGTCGTCTTTGTGGATGACATTCTGATTTATTCACCTTCTGAGGAGGAGCACGAGGAACACTTGAGAGTGGTGCTTGAGTTGCTTAGAGCCCATAAGTTGTATGCTAAGTTTGGGAAGTGTGAATTCTGGCTAAGAGAGGTTAAGTTCTTAGGCCATGTAGTCTCCGGGGAAGGGGTGTCTGTTGATACATCCAAGATAGAGGTAGTCCAAGATTGGGCACAGCCTAAGAGTGTTTTTGAGATCCGCAGTTTTCTGGGATTGGCCGGTTATTACCATCAGTTTGTGAAAGATTTCTCCAAACTAGCTTTGCCTTTGACTAGATTGACGTGGAAAGGGGTCAAATTTGTATGGGGTGAGACTTGTGAAAAGTCATTCCAAGAACTTAAGGTTAGACTCACCACCGCTCCAGTTTTGATTATTCTGGAGAGGGTTTGGGTTATGTAGTGTATTGTGATGTCTCACGAGAGGGATTGGGTTGTGTATTGATGCAAGAGGGGAAAGTGGTAGCCTATGGCTCACGGCAGTTGAAAACACACGAGAGGAACTACCCTACACATGACCTAGAGTTAGCAGCTGTAATATTTTCCTTGAAGATTTGGAGGCACTACTTGTATGGTGTGAGATTAGAAGTGTTCTCAAATCATAAGAGTCTGAAATATCTATTTACACAGAAAGACTTGAATTTGAGGCAGAGGGGTGGATGGAGTTTATTGAGGATTACGACTTCGAGTTGCATTACCATCCGGGGAAGGCCAATGTTGAGGCCGATGCCCTTAGTAGGAAATCCATTAGTGATGTAGCTTGTATAGCCATCCGGGAGTGGAAAATGTTGGGTGCACTTGGCGAGTTTGATTTGATTCTGGGTGAATCTGTTGAGTCTGCGACCTTGTTTTCTGTTGTTACGCAGCCTACACTTGTGAATCGAGTGTTAGAGGCACAGAGAAGTGACCTTGAGGTAGAATTCCTCCGGGAGAAGATCTCCAGTGGAAAGGTTGAGAAGGGTTTGGCTGTGTATCCCGACCGGAGTGTGAGGTATCGAGACCGTTTGTTTGTGCCGGAATCTTACAGGGAGGAAGTACTCCGAGAGTTTCACCATTCGCGCCTTGCGGTGCATCCGGGAGGCACCAAGATGTATCGTGATTTGAGTCGCCAGTTTTGGTGGAGAGGGATAAAGAAAGATGTGGCAATTTTTGTGTCTAAGTGCCTTACTTGTCAGCAAGTGAAGACCAAGCATCAGAGGCTAGCGGGTTTGTTATAACCCTTGCCTATAGTCGAGTGGAAGTAGGAGCATGTCACGATAGACTTCGTTGTAGGTCTTCCGAGGACTCAACGGGGTAGTGATGCTATTTGGGCAGCCGTAGACCGGTTGACTAAGTCGGCGCACTTTATTCCTATGCGCGTGAGAGATTCGGTAGATCATCTTGCCGACTTGTATATTCGGGACATAGTGAAGTTGTACGGGGTCCCAGTATCGATCGTCTCAGATAAAGATCCGCGTTTTACTGCTAGGTTGTGGCAGAGTTTGCAGAGTGCCTTGGGCACTAGGTTGACCTTTAGCACGGCTTATCATCCTCAAACTGACGGGCAGTCCGAGCGTACTATTCAGATCCTTGAGGATATGCTTCGAGGCTGTGTCCTTGACTTTAGTGGGTCGTGGGAGAGGCACTTGCCCTTAGTAGAGTTTGCCTACAACAATAGTTTCCAATCGAGCATTGGTATGGCACCGTTTGAGGCCTTGTATGGCCGACCGTGTAGGTCTCCAGTGTGTTGGGCCGAGGTGGGTGATGCACCTTTGTTGGGCCCGGAGTTGGTTCGGGAGACGACGGAGAAAGTTGAGCTTATCCGTAAAAGGCTTGTTACAGCCCAGAGTCGCCAAAAGAGTTGTGCTGACTATCGGAGGAGGCCTTTGGCATTTGAGGCGAGTGATCACGTCTTTTTGAAAATATCACCTAGGCCAGGTTTGATGAGGTTTGGGAAGAGTGGGAAGTTGTACCCTCAGTTTATAGGCCTTTTTGAGATCCTTGAGAGGATTGGTGAGGTTGCCTACTTTTAGCTTTACCATCGCAGTTTTCCGAAGTGCATGACGTGTTTCATTTCATGTTAGTATGCTTCGGAAATATGAGCCAGATCCGTCACATGTATTGGATTGGACCGACTTAGAGGTAGATGAGGATGCCTCATATGAGGAGAGACTAGTGCGGGTCTTGGATAGACGGGAATAAGTCTTGCGAGGCAAGACGATACCCTTGGTAAAAGTACTGTGGAAGCATCATGGGGTTGAGGACACCACTTGGGAACATGAGTTGGATGTCCGTGAGAAATATCTGAACTTGCTTGTTAATGTTTAAACATGTATTGGGAACTTTGTTTTGTTGATAAACTCTAAGAACATTGTATATGTTTTGGTTTATGGAAGTATGGTAATTATTGAATACACCTCGGAAATGGAAGTTTAATTTAACATTGCATATATTGAATGTGTTGTAGAAATGCAAATATATCGTTAACATTGAATATGTTATGGAATTGTGAACATGTGTATTGGGACTTGTTGAATTTTGAAGTAATGCATGCTGATAATGCATGTTGTATCGTATTATAAATTGCCTCTTGAAAAGAGATAGGATAACTGGTAATGGGACAGGTTGTCGAATATTGAATTCTAATGTTGTTAAGAATTGAAAAATCACAATTTTGAAACTTATAACTAATTTTGGGGACAAAATTCATTAAGGGGGGGAGGTTATAGCGATCCCGGTTTTCCCTCCATTGGTTATTGTATTCCGGATTCGGTTCCGTGAATGTCTATCGTTGTATATGTTGTATTTCCATCCTTTAATTCTTTGTATTTGAGTTTTAGGATGTGTTGGGCAGGTTTGTAACAGGTTGGGTGTGTTTTGAAACAAATGGTTGCTGCCCAGTTTTTGGTGTATTCGCTCGAGCGAGGCTTTTGTCGTTCAAGCAAGCTCTGTGTTTTAGTTCCTTCGCTCAAGCGTGCGTATGCGTCTAGTTTGGACCTAAAGGTTGTGTTTCTTGGCTCGAGCGAGCTTTCCTTCGCTCGAGCGAGCGAGGACTATGTTTTGGGTTTCTTCGCTCGAGCGAGATTTTCTTCACTCGAGCGTGCTTCTGGATTGCAGACCTGAAGCATCGTGTTGTTGGCTCCAGCAAGGCTTTCTGCGCTCGAGCGAGGTTTCTTTGTGTCTGGTCGCTCGAGCGACCACTCCTTCGCTCAAGGAGGTTCGATTATATCAGTTCGCAGCAGTAGCTTCTTCCTCACTTTTTGATTATCTTTGATCTTCAAAACCCTAGATCAGGTTACTCTCTCTCTCTCTCTACATACCTTCTCTCTACAAATACTCCATGTTCTTGGAGTCTTCTACCCTAGTCTCTTTGTAAGAAAGGTAGAGCTTGGCATGGCCTTCGTTTTGATCGGAAAAAGTTGGTGTTTGGAGCATCTTGGGTTTTCACATTCATCTCCTTTGAGTCTCTTCTCTTGAGGTAGGGATACCCTACTCCTTCTTATGAGTTTTGACATAGATTTTAGTCATTTTGCATAAATGGTGGAACATGGTAAATTTGGGAAAGTTAGGGTTTGATCTAAAGTTATAAAAAGGGGGTTGTAAATTGTTAAACTCCATGTGTATGTGAGACCTTGGAAAATGGAATTATCGTTGTTAAATTGATGAAATTGAGCCTTGGGGTTGATATTTAAAAAGGGAAAAATGCCCTAATTATGTTTGAATAATTAATTTGGGGAAATGTGAAATTGAGTTGAAAATCATGAAATTGGAAAATTATGAGATTGAATGATATGGTTGGATTGATTAATCACCCACCTATGGAAATGTTGATAATTTATCTGTTTGATGAATTTGTTATCTCTATAGAGATAACTACTTTGGGCTATCGGTGGAGGATAGTCTTGATTGTTGTAGACACTGTATGTTGATTAGGGAAAACTGAAACTAATCACCGGGAATAAGTCATTGAATATGACGGTTGGTATAATACATTGAATATATGTATTGATTGATCATTGTATATGATAAGTGTTTAAATACATTGTATATGTATAATGTTTGGGAGGAGATAAGGGATGTACTCTATGGTTTGAGAGGAGATAGGGGATGTACTCTCAAACCTGTTTGGAAGGAGATAAGGGATGGACTCCATTGATAACTAAGTTGGCCGGAGTGTCCAGGGTGAAAGTCCCGAAATCCTAATTATGTTTGCATAACGTAGATGAATTGAAGTATTGAAATGTTGATAATATGAGTTGTAGTCTCATTTGAAATTGAAGTGCCAAAGTGTTAATTATGTGAGTTGTAGTCTCATATTAATTGACCATGATTGAAGTATTGTTAATATGATTTGTAGTCTCAATATAAACTGTCTGGATGAATAGAGAACCATATCTATGAATTGGTTTGGTTAATGAAATGGAGAGAGATGTACGTTTGTTCATATGAGTTAAACATTTATCAAATGCTAATGTTTTAGTTATCTCTCATATTTGGTTTAGTATATCTCTACTGGGCTTTGGCTCACCTTTTATGGGACATCATTTTTAGGTGCAGGTGACATGCCACCTCCAAGGATGTAGCTTGGGAGGCTTAGAGGCTGAAAGATCTTTTTGTTGTTATCTTCTTGTATTACATGTAAATCAAGCCAAGGGCTTATTTTGTATGAAGAGTTAGAACTCTTCTTTTGTTGGACCCAAGTGTTGACTTGGAAAGTTATAAGGCCGTAGGGCATTTACTTTTGTTGTCAACATGTAATGTTTTCTGTAAGAATACTCTGGTGTATGGAATATGATATCTCTTTCTTGTATCATGAATGTATGATTTATGGGTTTATTTTGAGGGCGTTACATGTAATATTTTGACAAAATCTCGGATATCATTTATTTAAACCTTTATTACTTATATCATTCATTGAGTTTTCAGCTCACCCCTTTCCCTTATATATATGTAGGTGATGAGCAAGAAGGTGGTGTCACCTAAGCTTTGTTGGAAGATGTATTTTGCTTTATGCTTTTGTATTCATCTTGAAGATTAAGCTTCTTAGCTTCGTAGTTCATTTCTTTTGTATGTTTGAGATTGAGAAGCCTTTTGATTAAGATGTAATGTTAAGTCATTTTATTTAGTATTCAAGTTGTGAAACCATGTTAATATGTATGTCAATTCATTTAATCTATGCACAACTCTTATGGACTAATTAGATTTGAATTTAATGCTTCCACACAGTTTGCCCCATATGTATACTCTGTTGTGTGAATCATTGTAAGTTGGCCTTCGGTAATCTCGGATTACTGGCCATCACGACATCATTCTATTAGGGGCGGAATGTGGTCGTGACATCTACGTGTCCAAGAAAGGCCGAGCATAGTAGTGCGCGCAGAAACTATATAAACTGCGCGGCGCCTCCATGCAGGGGGTCTGGAATTCTTGCTATTAGAGCTCTCTCTTTTTTGTCTCTTTTGGCTCTATCTTCTTCTCCAAGTGAGCTAATTTGACCGTCGAAGGGGTTTTTCGGCAACACACCTGCCGGATAGCTCATCGTTCTTTTATTCTCAGGTGGGACGACGTCAGTCGAAGTAATGTGGAGCTTGGACCCAAGGAGTACGGAAAGTGACGAATATTTCCTCTCCGTACACTATGGATTTATCTTTTAAGAGGGTGAATATGTATTGCATGTAGACACTTCTTTTGTAAACCCTTTCCCTAAAATGAAATACTAATTGAAGTAGTTGGTTCGTTAAGGTAGAATTGCATATTGGGTTGTCTAATTTCATTTAATTTTATTGTTAATATTTTGGGGGCGTTACAATTGATTTAAGCCATTGAGTGAGGTTATCTTGATAGTATTAACCAAGCTCAAGAATTTTCATGATGAATTTTCTTAACATTTCTCATATAATTAAAAAATTCATTTCCAAACACAATTACTTTTCTTAGAGCATCTCCATTCAAACCTTCAAAATTTAGTATGTTAATTTTTTTTAAAGGCTTGGGTGACAAATTGACATATGCTAATTTGATATGAAAGCTTTCTTCCTGATATGTCAAATCTATTATTATATTATTATTTAAAATAAAATAAAAAAAATAAAGAATGCCCCAGGACGTCCCCAGGGTGACCACCTTGTGCCGTTGGATGCTTTAATTAAAGGAAAAAGAAAGGAAAAAATAAAAATAAAATAAAAAAAAGCATTAAGGGGTCTTCATGTCAAAATTGGCATGAAGGGATGATATCAAAAGCCACATCAACTTTTGGCATGAAGAGGTGATGCATAGACCATGACAAACAAATAAAACCTCAAAAAAAAATTATTTTTTTGTGATTATTGGACTCTAAAATATATTTTTTTTCCCTTCCTTTAACTTGGCATGCATGCATAGTGGATTCTTTTTGTTAGAATTATTGGAGGTATTCCATCCAAAACCATTTTGCAATGTTGCTCCTCTCTCTACCTCTCTCTCACTTCTACATGCAATTGGGCCACATGTATAGAAGTGTTGGAGACTTACCTTTTATCATTTCTTTAAGTCATCCAAGTCCAATTCATATGATCTAGAAAACCCTCCATCTATTTTCAATTGATTTTGGGTTGGTGACTAATAATCTAAAACTTTTTGATGAATAAGAAATTCTTTCAAAATATTATGTTTCTTAAACGAAAACTCTATTCATACAAATATATATATATATATATATATATATATCATAAGAATGTTGTGACAGTAACAATTTTGTAAATAAAATCCATCATCATGTTGACATGATAATAGAAGACATGAAAAAAATAAAGATATTGGCAAGCACATGTTGTTTTAAATAAAATTAGTTGATGAAAAGTCAATGGAATAGAAATTGGTAAAAATTTTATGGGGTGCAAGTGGTAGAACACCAAATAATTTGGTATTGTCCACTTCGTAAGTATGCAAACACACATAACAATAAATTTACATAGATTGCATAATGACCCAATTCCAACAAAGTATATTGTCATATGCATTTCATCAAACACTTAAAGGGCACAATACAATTACCTAACAAGTTCATATACAAGCATTCCACAATAACAATTAATTCTCTTCTATTCATTTTAACAAACACTTAGCATGCAAGGATTTAGACTTAAATCAATTTGTGTCATTTCTTCCAACTACAAACATGTAAATGTTCAATCAGACAAACTCAAGGTTGTTTTGAGTGAAATGTTATGAATGAAAGTCAACGGGATAGAGATTGGTACAAAATTCATGGGGTGCATGTATAGTCTGTGTAGGGTGCAAGTGTAGTAATTGTGGGGTACAAGTGTAGTCTGTGTGAGGTGCAATTGTTAGAATACCAAATAATTTGACAATGTCTACATCCTGGTATGCATACACCATGAAATTCATAATAGAATAATAAATTTACATAGATTACATGACCCAATTCCAACAAAGTACATTGTCATAGGCATTACATCAAACACTTAAAGGGCACAACACAATTAACTAATAAGTTCATATACAAGAATCCTACAACAACAATAATTCTCTTGTATGGATTTTAACAAACACTTAGCATGCAAGGACTATAGACCCATAATGTTCAATCAGACAAACTCAAGAAGTAGCCCAAAATTTGTTGTAGATCAAACTTTTCAAGAATTACATCCTAAAAAATGTTACAGAAATCATTTACAGCATCATAGGGGGAAAAAAAATCATACAGCACACATATAACATCATTGTTTGAAAAAAATGTATACATATATAGAGAAGAAAAAATAAGAGATTAGGGTTTATGATGAGAGATACCTCTGTATCTCTGCCTTTAGGAGGTGAGATTAGAGTAAGGGACAAAAGAACAACGCCAGAGTGCAAGGGAAAGACCGAATAGAGGGTGATGGGTCTAACGCGGAGAGAGAGAGAGAGAGAGAGCCTGACAATCGTGAAATGAGTAGAAATGGGGAGAACGATGTTGTTTTTTCTGGAAGGGTAAATAGGTCATTTCCCCTCAAAATCCCAAGACTTGGAAACATAAATCTCACTCTCCATTGCTATTGTAATTTGCAAAATTTCCCCACTAATTTGTAAGATTGTTTTATAGCCATCATTGGGCAGTAATTCCCCTATTTTTTATCTTTAAAAAGAAAGTTTTTAAAAAAACTTTTACTTAAAATATAAGAAAAATTACAATCCAATTGTTATTTTTTTTTTAAATAATTATATAAATTAGTAGGTGACTCATGCGATGCACATAAATTTATTTGTAAAATAAATATTATTCTTGAGTCTTAATATTTTATGTGTAGAAAATTTTAATAACTGAAAGCCAAATATAAACAGATTTACTAATGGCTGATGAAAATTATTGTCACTATGTTTGATTGTAAAGCCCCCAAGATATTGGCATATGATATATCGAGATTAACTCATATACGTAGTCTAAACCCCATTACTTTCAATTATTTACATACATAAACATTGAGTATTATTGGTATTTCAATAACCAATATTCATACTAAATCCCCATTGTAGACGTGCCCTTGGGCTTCATGCTACAGTTTCGGACTCAAAAGTCACGGCTCTTAATCTGATCTCGCAAAGTGTAATGCAAGGCTGATAAATCACCAAAGAGTCCGAATCCGGCAAATCGTTTTGGAAAATTGATTTTTAAGAAAAAAGTGCAAAACATGGACTGTTTTGCCAGATACAGAGTCGCCACCTAAATATTTTATTTTAGGAAAATTTAGGAAACCTTGACTCGTGCCTAAGGCCACGTGTCCGTCATCACCAAAGTTGCCTTGGCTCAGGAACTTGGGTACGAGAGGGGAAGGTCATCTATGAGCACCCCCGCTCGCCCGATCAAAGATCAGTATGTACTAAGCATGATATCTTGTTTTTGAAAATACATGCGTTCTTATTCCGGTTAATTAGCTAGAATTACTATGTGATGCGCACAACACACAAGTATAGACTAGATCGCCTAATTTGGAACAAAGCATCGCATATCCATTCGTTTGGAAATGGTTTGAAGTTTGCTACTCGCAAGTAGGCTAAAACACGGATTTCAATGAATCGTTCCAATTCAAGTAATCCAACCTTCACCCACAGGCATTCAGGCAGTTATATTACATGAGCAATTAGTCTCATGGCAAGCATTCTATCATGTTAACACTCACATACATGCAAGATGCTAAAGCATAAACACTCACAGTGTACTCCGAGCCAAAACAAGAAACTAGTTAGAAATCATGCATGATCCTACTTCATGTTAAAATGGCTAATGCATTGCATGCAAAGTGAAACTAGAATAGGCTTGGCTAATCTAAAATGGCATATGAGATGCGATAATTTGATACATGTATTCAACTTGGAATTGAAATATAATGCAGTTAGTATGATGCGCTGAGCCCGGTGCATGCAATACAAATGAATGATGCAAACATGCATAGCATAAGGATGCTAAATGAAACGTGTCCTAGAACTAACCATCGTAAGCGGGTAAGTAAAAGGGAGAAAGAAGTGGGGGTTGGAAGACATGCATCACACACACACACGCTTATTACATAATTGCGCCCTCTCGACGGAGGGACTGAAAGAATAATACAAATCATCTAATTAACTAACTAACAAGCTAATTAATTAATTACACAACCAAATCGAAATAAATAACTATTCTAAGATATTAAAACACTGAAATGGCCTCGAGACGAGGGATGAATGCATGCTCGGATGGCTTCGCTCGGAAATCCATCGCCATGCTTCATGTTGCCTCTGTTTGCACTGCTCTGTACCTCTGAAAATTGGGCCAACTTCTGTGACACTTTTGAACCATCTTGTGTACACTGTGGGAGGTCATCGACCAAGAGATGATGCCATCGACCAAGATAGGAAGGTCATCGACCAAATATAAGGCTCTCGGCCAAGTGTTTGTCGCTGATCGGCACTGAATATGGTCAATCGACCATTTCTTCCTGTGAAAAGCTCCTGTTGCTGCAGCAGATGTCAAACAGAGCATGGCAATACATTTACAAGACAATGTCTGCACAACTACACCCCTTTTCATGGTTGAGACCCAAAGGAGTGTAGTTCTCGACCCTCGGACCACCAATCACGCATTTCAATGCATGATGGCCAAAGGAGCCAAGTGTGCAATTCAATATCAAATGAAATGCACAAAACACATAAGGGGCCCCAACCTCTATCATGCTTGATCAAGAGGCAAGGGAATGCACATACAATGCAATGCAACGTAAGTATGAAAGCAAAGCTAATGCAACATGATCATGTTAACAACAATGCCATGTAATGCAACTAGCATATGACAATATGCAAAGGGGCAAATATGTAACAACATGTTAATGGAACTAGTATGCAACAAGCATACGACAACATAAAAGGCAAGCATGCAACAACATGCGAAGACAAGCATGCAACAACATGTAAAGATGGACTTAAACTAAAGTGGACAGATCTTAAACATTCCCAAATCAGTGGCCAAAATGCTATAGAAATGAAGACAAAGGTACATACAAACATGCATGCCAATTGGCCTATCACCTAAGCATAGGAGAGCAACTTTCAAGAGCACTTAAAAAGAGATAAATATGGACATGTGATGAACATGGTAAGCTCTGAAATCACATATGGAAAGGTGCCAAACCAACCAAATAAAGCAAGCAAGTCATGCAAGAAAGCCTAAAGCTTGAAACTAGCCAAGGGGCTCAAACCAAGGCTATGCAAAATCTGAAGCAAATGACAAGTATAATCCAAAACAGTCCTAGATCATGCCAAAATGAGCTTAAAACATGCAAGGACCAAAGCCAAAATAAGCTAGAACAAAGGGCCGAAAACATGATGCATGCAAGGCTACAAAAGAGGTGTTACACTACACCTATCAAAACCAAACATGGCATGAGTTAAGCAATAAAAATCAGAGTTATATCATAGCAAAATAACCCCAAAAGCCCACTTAGATGGCATCTCAAAGACCTAAACATGATGGCACACACAATGACCCATTCATGAGGCATAAAACATCAACTCTTTGAAGCATTAAAGGAGTGACAAGTGCAAGTGTTAGAGCATGAAACATGGACTGAAATAATATAACAAATGATGCCATATCATTGAAATGGTCCAAGTAAAGCATGCTAGTGACTTGGACACTTAAGGCTAACAAGCTAGAATGCCTTATGGCTATACAAAGCATGGCATATATGGTCAAAACAACCCAAATCAGAGCTTAAGCATGTTACAACAATGCTAAAAGCTTCATGGAGTCGAGCCAAAATCATGCTAGAAACATGGCTTAAAGCATGATGCATGTTAAGGCAAATGAAAGGATTGCAAGGCAAGTACATGAAGCATACATGGTATGTCCAAACCAAGTCAAAACAGTGTTATGTCATGGCAAAACAAAGCCTAATACATACTGAAATGAAGCTAAAACAAGCCAAGCAAACATGCTGCCAATATAAGCCATTTATACTAACATTCAAGACAATAAGGAGAGGGGATGACCCTCTCCTATTTAGGACTCCAAAACCACCTTCCCACCATTTAAAATTTTCTGGATTTCAGTGGTAGAAAGGTCATGCAAAGCTAAGAACAAGGGCCAAAAGGGATGGCCTAAAATAAGGCCTAACAAGGTCTAAGAGGGGGGAAACAACCCCAAACCAAAAAGTGATCTTAAACAAAGATCTAAAACATCAAAAATCAGAACTTATTATAGTTTAGAGTTAAGCTTAAAACAATAAGCTAGAAGGTCTAAAAGCTTAAACAAGAAAGGGGTATTAAAAGCAAGAATGCTCACCCTTGAAGAACACTTTCAAGAACAAGGCTCCAGCAACTTTTCCAAGCTTAAACCACTCCAAGAACTCTGAAACTAACTCTCTAGGATCTCAGCAACCAAAGGATGGTGCATTGCTAGGTGTTTGTGTACAATAGTGTAAACGAAACACCCTTTTGAGCACAAATACACACACAAATATATAGAGAGAGGGAACTATAGAGATAGATAAATATATATCTTCTATCTCAAATTTTTGGAACCCTTGAGGAGGGCCTCTCCTCTTATAGAAATCCAAATTCAAAGCTTCTAGGAGAAGCTAAGCCAAGGGGCAAATCCCTCTATACACATGTATGGAGGGTGTGAATTGTGCATGCCAGCTGTGATAGCTGGCATAAAATATTTGCATAAAGCAGATGAACAGGGTTCAGCCAGAAAACATGGCCAATCGACCAACATAAGTGCCGATCGACCAAAAAGAGTGTCGATCGGCCAAAACTTTTGGCCGATGGAAAGAAAACAAGGCCGATGGCTTCATGCCTTGGCCGATGGGTTGAAGGGATGGCAAACAAGCCACTCTCTTCCCTCAGAAGCAAAAACACAAGTGCTTGGTCCACAACCAAGCACAAAACAAACAAGCTGAGAGATCTTGAGGCAAGGCGCGCGACCGAGGCCTTCGGGAACTCAAAACAAACTCAGGCATGGATGATCATCGAGTGTTCAAACGATGACGTCCAAGTCTTGAGGACGGTCAAAAAATGGGGTGTTTATAGTTGCCCCTCTTTGACAGAACTCGAAAGTCATAAAAATGACAGGAGTGAATGTCAAAGCCCAGAGACGACCCATTTTTTACAAGGCAGATGACTTAGACAAGCATACAAGATAACAAAGTTATGTGCCTGAAGGCAGGGGCAAAGATATGTGCCCGAAGGCAGGGGCAAAATGCAAAGGACATGCATGGTGCCGAACATAACTTATGATCATGCAAAGGGAGCTGTAACGAAGCATAACATGCAACGGTTTTAAGCAAGCAAATAAAAACCGAACTACATTACATGCTAAAAGGATGTAAGAGAATTATACAATTCTCGCTACGTCTCATGCGGAGAATATACAATACCGTCCTGTTCGTCTGGTCGCGCCAGCTTCAAATGAACCGTACATACAATATCGTGCCTGCAAAAGAAAGAAACTTAACAGGTACAATATCGTTAGAAACATGCATAGCAATGCAAGTGAGAAGTGCGTGACAACGCGAGTGAAGTGTGCATGACAATGCAACCTAAGCGTGCACATAACAATGTGAAAAGGGCTGCAAGACAATGCAACCTAAGGGTGCGAGACACCGCAAGTTAGACGGTGTACAGAACAATGTAAGTAAGAGAAGTGCGAAACAACGCAAGTTAAGTGTGACGCATAACAATGCGGTAGGAATGCAAGACAATGCAACCTAAGTGTGACGCATAACAACGCGGAAAGGGATGCAAAACAATGCAACCTAAGTGTAACGCATAACAATGCGGAAAAGGATGCAAAACAATGCAACCTAAGTGTAACGCATAACAATGCGGAAAGGGATGCAAAATAATGCAACCTAAGTGTTCATGACAATGTAATGCACTAACAAATACAGGTAAGGTGCGCAAGATAGCGCAATGCAATGCACAAAATAGTGTGATACGCAAGATAGCATGAGTGAAATGCAATGCACTAACAGGTGCAGATGAGGTGCGCAAAATAGCGCGATGTGCAAAATAGTGCGAACGAAATGCAATGCACTAACAGGTGCATATGAGGTGCGCAAAATAGCGCGATGCGCAAAATAACGCGAATGAAATGCGATGCACTAACAGGTGCAGATGAGGTGCGCAAAATAGTGCGATGTGCAAAATAGCGCGAATGAAATGCAATGCACTAACAAGTCCATATGAGGTACGCAAAATAGTGTGAATGAAATGCAATGCATTAACAGGTGCATATGAGGTGCGCAAAATAGCGCGATGCACAAAATAGCACGAATGAAATGCAATGATAGTATAGTAGATACAAAAATGGGGACATACTCCAACCATGCTGGAATCGTGAGAAGAGGAAAAACAAACAATCAGGCGCGTATACAACGCAACCTGAGTCAAATTCCAAACACGCTAAAATCGTGTGAGGAAATGGACACTCAAACCACGCTGAAATCGTGAGAGGAGGTCCAGAACAACCCACCCAGGTGTGTTCAAAACATAACCTGAGATAAATTCCAAACCCGCTGAAATCGTGTAAGGAAGGGAACACTCAAACCACGCTAAAATCGTGAGAGAAGGTCCAAAACAACCCGCCCAGGCGCGCATACAACGCAACCTAAGATAAATTCCAAACACGCTGAAATCGTGTGAGGAATGGGGACACTCAAACCACGCTGAAATTGTGTGAGGAGGTCCAAAACAACCCGCCCAGGCGCGTATACAACGTAACCTGAGATAAATTCCAAACACGCTGAAATCATGTAAGGAAAGAGACACTCAAACCACGCTGAAATCGTGAGAGGAGGTCCAAAACAACCCGCCTAGGCGCGTATACAACGCAACCTGAGATAAATTCCAAACACGCTGAAATTGTGTAAGGAAAGGGACACTTAAACCACGCTGAAATCGTGAGAGGAGGTCCAGAACAACCAATCAGGAGCATGTTCCACGCAACCTGAGAAAGCCCCGGGGGACAACAATCCTAAACGCTGCTCAGTGTAAAAGGATAAACAATAGAAGATAACACAAGATGCAAATAAATGCAATAAGTGCGATGATACGATACATGTTACAAGCAATGTAGAACATGATGTTTAGGGAATGCAATAAACAAATAAAGCGGCAGTTTAGAAAGCACCTCATGGGATGAGTGGCGATGAACCACTCTGCTCTAACAGGGATCTTCCTTTGCATTGCGTTGTTCGAACACTTACCTTTCAACTCACAGTACAAAGGTGCTGAAATGCTGACAAGGAGCAACATCTACTGGGGAAGCCATGGATGCCGCTTTTCTTTTTGATCATATTCACAACTTTCCCTATTCTTCAACGGGGTGGCAGACTAGGTTGGATTAGTATCTAGAATCGGGATACATACCTGCTACCTCAACCTATGGGGCTTCCATACAGATTTCAAACCGGGGATACGCCCCAGGGTATTTAAACCAGACTTTAGTGTCAGAAATTCAAAACCTTTGTGTTCTAGGCAACAGCCATTCGAACTCTAGTTTCCACCAACACAATTGATCTCCTAGGAACTCATTGCAAACACAGCCAAGGTAACTCCGGCGGGGGTTGGTACTCAGGGAGAGCACTTCTGATCGCCATTCTGGCATAGAAACAACTGACACAATATTCCGTTCGTTTTGAACACACAGCCCTTATAGCACACTGCTCATTCTGAACACACAGGCCATAACACAGTACCCGGTTTATTTTGTACACGACTCAAACGGGGTACTGCTCACTTCGAACACATAGCTCATAAGACAGTACTCAGCTTATTCTGCGCACGGCTTATTCAACACACTGCTCACTCTAAACCCACGGCTCATAACACAATACTCGGTTTATTCTGCACACGGCGTATTTTGAACACTGCTCACTCTGAACCCACGGCTCATAACACAGTACTCGGTTTATTCTGCACACGGCGTATTCTGAACATACAGCCCATACAGCATACTGCTCACTCTGAACCCACGGCTCATAACACAGTGCTCGGTTTATTCTGCACACAACTCATACTGAACATACGGGATGTACAGAAGTTTAAACATACTCAGATGCTCCGAATTTTCCCTCTTTTCCTTTGCTTCGCAGTCCGGAACCCATATAGCTTCAAATAGGTCCTGGTTTTACTGTTCTGACATGACCTGGGTTGAACCCTACGATTTTACAGAAGAACAAATCATGTTTTGTACAAATGTGGAGAATGGCACAGCATTCTGAGCACAAAACAATTTATTTTTGAAATTGAAATGAGAAAAGGGCTCTCAACCGGCTATTGAGCCTATAACCGACCACAGTCAACACGACTCAACAAAGAAAAACGAAAGGTAAACAACCTAAACACATCGAGTAACACTCGAAATGACTCAAAACAAGAATCGAGACAAACAAAACAACAAACATGACACTCAGACGTATTACAAAGGCGAGAGACCTCTCAGTTCGCGAGGAGCCAGTTTCTTTGGGTATTGTTTCCCACCATTTCTTATTTGTGTTTCTCACATCACTCGGCCCTCAGGCTCTGTTTTTCTGAAAAAGCCATTTTCTCACTTTTTCTCTCAGCGCACATCTCTCTATTCTTCAATCTCTCATCTTTTATCCCTCCCTTGGCTGGTTGATGGGTAAATAGAAAGTTGTGGGTTCATGCCCAACATTTTCAGCTCACGGATATTTCTTCTGGCGACGTCTAGTCGATGCCCCCAGATGAGGGAGTGGAGTATCTTGATCCATCCCAATTCGTGCTTCACACTTGGCTTGATACCTCATTGCTTGGAGGATGTTGAGAGCTTTCAGCCCTTTTGCTGACAGCTTCTGTTGTGCCCTTTTCTGTCAGGTAGAGTGCCCTTTCTGGCAAATATGTCGACAATGGGGAAAGACAGGAAGTCTGACTCAACCGTGCCCTTAGTTCATCATTTTGACCATTTTTTGTTTTGGCTTTCTACTAAAACAATTTTGATCAATAGGAGAGTTAGATTAACATACTTGTTTAACTTTTTGATTTGAAATCATGCAAGTCAGGCTATGAGCACTGAAAATTTTCCTTTTTTGGGTCCAAAAAATGGTCCAGTTTTGGAAAATAATGGAATAATTTTCGAGAGAATCAGTCAACTTTAGTAAAAATTCTCAAAAACTGTTTTTGCAAACGGCCACTGCTCAACGAGCACGGAACCTACTCTCGACATGCACAACCTCAGATCCAGGCACTGTATGGCAATGGAAAATTTCCCCTTGTTTGACCGCAACACATTGTATGGCAACGGAAAGTTGCCCCTTGTTTGAATAGTACCGCAGCACACTGTATGGCAACGGAAAGTTGCCCCTTGTTTGGATAGCGCCGCAGCATATTGTAATCAGTCCTCAAAGTGACGATCACAACCGAATTCTCGGATGCAGCGAAGGCAAAGATGATCAAAATCATTACATGGACACAATCGATTTGGAAGTGTTTATGGCTAGACTTCAGAATGAAGTTGCCTACGTATCCCAAACATGGGAATCAAGCCTTACGTAGTTCTGGTTAAGGTATACTCGGGTATTAACCTCTCATTTTGCGCTCTAACTTTTGCCAAGGCCGCCCTTCCGAGTTTTCAACCTTGCGAGCTATGTTCTTCTTTTCTATTCATTTCTTTTCATTCTTTTTGTTTCTTTCCTTCTTCTTTTTTTTTCATTTTTTCAATCTTTGCTTTTCTTTTCTTTGCTCTAACTTTTGCTTGGGTCGCCCTTCAGGTTTTCAACCCAGCGAGCCTCTCAAGGTTAAAAGTGTAGCTTTGTCCATGTCGAATGGTTTTGAGATCTTGAAGCCATCTGAATCCAGAAGGATGGCTGATGTTCACTGATGATGTAAAAGTCCATCTAATAGGGGCTGAATTTGCCCCTAGTGTTGCGGATAGGAACTTAGTTGCCCTTCAACAATACTTTCTTCTTTCCTCCCTTCTGGGATTTGGCATTCTTGCCGATCTTCATTAGCTTCAGAAATGTCCCAATTTTTTGCTCTTCGAGCACATTTCAAATTCTTTTGCCCCTAGTTCGAGGGGGGGTTTATCATCCAGCTTTGCAAGCTTCTTTTGATAACGTCTGACTTTCTTGCCTCTTGTTCGAGGGCTGCTTCAAATCTGTCCACACAGGCCTCACATTGTGGTTGACCGTTGAACATTCTGAAGCTAAGTTCAAGGTTTGAGAGCAAAGGGGTTGAGTCTCGAGGCTGAGAGCAATCCTAAGCTGCATAATCTCAAGAGCGATTCCACACAGGTCTTTGCAGGACGACGCAAATTTTTTTTTTTTTTTGAAATCTTTTAAGAAAGCGACAAATCGCTCCTACTGAAGACAGTGTAGAACCAGTCTGGATCAAGCCAAGATCCTTCTCAGTACTCACATTAACAAGCATGATCTCATTCATTAAGGGCTTAGCACGCCTTTCTTTCTCTCAATTGATCAAATTTGCAAAACCCAAGGAATTCCTCCCTCTTCGTTTTCGTCACAATGTTAGAAAAAGTTTGAAAAACTTAGGTCAATGCAATGATTCCAAAGGCACAGAAGAAGTAGGTGAAAATGCACTGCCGTTTCATTCGAACTTGCTGGCACAACTGGCGCAAGGCAGAAGCAAACACAAGAGTGTGAAAATTTACTGTTGTTTCATTCAGATCTTCTAGTGTAACTAGCTCTGTGGCAGAAACAGACCCAAAAGAAAGCAAAAAGACAAACACAAAGCAAAATAGTGATATCTGAAGTAACACCCCCGGAATCACCCGATTTCTATGCAACAGGACTGACTCGATACAACAAGACAGACCCCAAACAAAAAGACTGACTCAAAACAAAAAGACAGACTCGAAACAACACAACAGAACTGACTCAATGCCCAAGCCAGAAAGTACAAAAATCAGCATTCGCAAATGCTCAAAACAATGCGTGCCATACGCCACGTCTGGAGTAAACTGAGCGCCGCCCGCAGATGGTTCATCCCCTGATCAAATCACATTATCCTCCAGGTTCACTGATCCAGTGATGATAGACTTTGCTGAGCTTGGTGGGAGGACGACCTCGTTGTCAAACAAATCCTGTACTTCATGGCGAAGACGGAAGCAATTGTCGATGCCATGATCGGTTTGTTGATGGTACGCACAGTACTGGGTAGCGTCATGACTAGATGGAAGACGACTAGAGAGAGGCCGAGGCTCAAGGGGTTTAAGATACCCCTTATCAGCAAGGATTTGAAGAACCTTAGACAAAGGCATGTAGAGGGCATGGAAGACCCTGCGACCACGGGGTAGATACTTCGAGGTTTGTGGACTTTTGCTGGGCGCACTAGCGAAGGGGTCAGTAGGTACTGGCTTGGTCTGCTGATCTTTCCCAGGTGTAGAATTAGGGTTGGCAAGAACAGTCCTAGTATGATGGCCTTTCTCCCGATTTTTCCCTTGGTTCGAACTGCCCTCATTCTGAGTGACAAAAGTGTCATCCACAATTTTCGCAGCAACTGCGAGCACTTGCTGTTTGTTCAGTCCCCCGACTTTCAAAGCCTCAACAGCCTGCAAAAGTTGTTCGTAGGGATCAGTGTCTGCCTTTGCCTTGTTCTTACCGCTTGCTTCAGCTTGGTTGAAGGTTTGGGTTGCTACCTCAGTGCGAAGCCCGGTTGTTGCTGACATGTCATTACTGGAACTTGGGATGACTTCAGGTTGACTGAGCTCAATTACAATCCGCTCCAATAGTGGGGGCCCTTCTGGCATGAAGTTCCCAGCATGTGACATGGTCGATGGCGGAGCCGACATTCCGAAGGCTAGATCAGCCACAACTCTCTGAAGATCATCGATCATTCCCATTAGCTCAATAGTGGTAGGCTCACGGGTTTGGAATAATTGGGGTTCCCAGATTGGATGTGCAGCAGGTGACCTGGGTCGGTGTTGCACTTCAACATCAGTCTCACCCTGCATGGCGATTCCTTGGTTTAATGCTGCTGTCATGACCACAATTTCTTCTGTATTCTATGTCATCATGAGTCTGCTGAATTGAACTGAGGTGATGTGACTGGTGGCTAACAGATCTGATGAACCGGTGAGCCTTGACTGGCCCTTTTCTGTCTTGCCTCAGCGAAGGAGAACACTGGTTGCTCTGAACCAAATCTCTGAACTGAAAGAGAAAACAGGCAGCATCTTAGCCCAATTTCACCAGAACAGACATAAGCATAGCTAAATAACTGTATTCGACCACTAATCACTGTTCCCCAAATTACTGTCCCAAAACTGAATCTGACACCCGCAGATATAACTGATTCTCAAAATACTGATGCCCGCAGGCCTGATACTCAGACTTACAAATTGATACGTGCATTCCCTGTAGTGGCACACTCTAAAAGCACATAATCAAGTAAATGAGAGCCAAATACACCCCTATGTTGGGGTAGGGTTTCCCTGTCCTATTTTGTCAGGAGCTAGGGTTTTGCTACGCACACAGCGGTTTCAAACAACCTACAATCGGGTAAGCAACCTGTCCTAGCTTGGAATAGTCACTATGGATTCCGAATATGCACTAGGTCGAATGGTCAAAAAGGGTGCCCCAGTAAAATCGGGGTTTGTGTTCTCGCCGTGGCAGAGCCCGCAACCGGTCATTCTTACGGCACGCTTCTCAAAGCGAGCCTCCAGCAAATCATTCAGGAATAGCATACGGAAAACACGGTGTTCTAGGCGCACCAATGCAAATGCAATGCAAAGAGACACATAAGTGTAATCAAAACAAGATATCATGAGTTCGAGTCAAGTTCTCTAACTCCCCAGCAGAGTCGCCAGAAATTGTAGACGCGCCCTCGGGCTTCATGTTACAGTTTCGGACTCAAATGTCACGGTTCTTAATTTGATCTTGCAAAGTGTAATGCAAGACTGATAAATCACCAAAGAGTCTGAATCCGGCAAATTGTTTTGGAAAACTGATTTTTAAGAAAGAAGTGCCAAATATGGATTGCTTTGCCAGATATAGAGTCACCACCTAAATATTTTATTTTGGGGGAATTTAGGAAACCCTGACTCGTGCCTAAGGCCACGTGTCCATCATCACCAAAGTTGCCTCGACTCGGGAACTTGGGTACGAGAGGGGAAGGTCATCTATGAGCACCCCCGCTCGCCCGATCAAAGATCGGCCTGTACTAAGCATGATATCTTGTTTTTGAAAATACATGCGTTCTTATTCCGGTTAATTAGCTAGAATTACTATGTGATGTGCACAACACACAAGTATAGACTAGATCGCCTAATTTGGAACAAAGTATCGCATATCCGTTCGTTTGGAAATGGTTTGAAGTTTGTTACTCGCAAGTAGGCAAAAACACGGATTTCAATGAATCGTTCCAATTCAAGTAATCCAAACTTCACCCACAGGCATTCAAGCAGTTATATTACATAAGAAATTAGTCTCATGGCAAGCATGCTACTCACATACATGCAAGATGCTAAAGCATAAACACTCACAGTGTACTCCGAGCCAAAACAAGAAACTAGTTAGAAATCATGCATGATCCTACTTCATGTTAAAATGGCTAATGCATCGCATGCAAAGTGCAACTAGAATAGGCTCGGCTAATCTAAAATGGCATATGAGATGCGACAATTCGATACATGTATTCAACTTGGAATTGAAATACAATGCAGTTAGTATGATGCGCTGAGCCCGATGCATGCAATACAGATGAATGATGCAAACATGCATAGCATAAGGATGCTAAATGAAACGTGCCCTAGAACTAACCATCGTAAGCGGGTAAGTAAAAGGGAGAAAGAAGTGGGGGTTGAAAGACATGCATCACACACACGCACGCTTATTACATAATTGCGCCCTCTCGACGGAGGAACCGAAAGAATAATACAAATCATCTAATTAACTAACTAACAAGCTAATTAATTAATTACACAACCAAATTGAAAGAAATAACTATTCTAAGTTATTAAAACACTGAAATGGCCTCGAGACGATGGATGAATGCATGCTCGGACGGCTTCACTCGGAAATCCATCGCCATGCTTCATGTTGCCTCTATTTGCACTGCTCTGTACCTCTGAAAATTGTGGCAACTTCTGTGACACTTTTGAACCATCTTGTGTACACTGTGGGAGATCATCGACCAAGATAGGAAGGTCATCGACCAAATATAAGGCTCTCGGCCAAGTGTTTGTTGTCGATCGGCACTGAATATGGTCAATCGGCACTGAATATGGTCGATCGGCACTGAATATGGTCGATCGACCATTTCTTCCTGTGAAAAGCTCCTGTTGCTACAGCAGATGTCAAACAGAGCATGGCAATACATTTACAAGACAATGTCTGCACAACTACACCCCTTTTCATGGTTGAGACCCAAAGGAGTGTAGTTCTCGACCCTCGGACCACCAATCACGCATTTCAATGCATGATGGCCAAAGGAGCCAAGTGTGCAATTCAATATCAAATGAAATGCACAAAACCCATAAGGGGCCCCAACCTCTATCATGCTTGATCAAGAGGCAAGGGAATGCACACACAATGCAATGCAACCTAAGTATGCAAGCAAAGCTAATGCAACATGATCATGTTAACAACAATGCCATGTAATGCAACTAGCATATGACAATATGCAAAGGGGCAAGTATGTAATACAAGGCAAGCATGCAACAACATGCGAAGACAAGCATGCAACAACATGCAAAGATGGACTTAAACTAAAGTGGACAGCTCTTAAACATGCCCAAATCAGTGGCCAAAATGCTATGGAAATGAAGACAAAGGTACATACAAACATGCATGCCAATTGGCCTATCATCTAAGCATAGGAGAGGAACTTTCAAGAGCACTTAAAAGGAGATAAATATGGACATGTGACGAACATGGTAAGCTCTGAAATCACATATGGAAAGGTGCCAAACCAACCAAATAAAGCAAGCAAATCATGCAAGAAAGCCTAAAGCTTGAAACTAGCCAAGGGGCTCAAACCAAGGCTATGCAAAATCTGAAGCAAATGACAAGTATAATCTAAAACAGTCCTAGATCATGCCAAAACGAGCCTAAAACATGCAAGGACCAAAGCCAAAATAAGCTAGAACAAAGGGCCGAAAGCATGATGCATGCAAGGCTACAAAAGAGGTGTTACACTACACCTATCAAAACCAAACATGGCATGAGTTAAGAAATAAAAATTAGAGTTATATCATAGCAAAACAACCCCAAAAGCCCACTTAGATGGCATCCCAAAGACCTAAACATGATGGCACACACAATGACCCATTCATGAGGCATAAAACATCAACTCTTTGAAGCATTAAAGGAGTGACAAGTGCAAGTGTTAGAGCATGAAACATGGACTGAAATAATATAACAAATGATGCCATATCATTGAAATGGTCCAAGTAAAGCATGCTAGTGACTTGGACACTTAAGGCTAACAAGCTAGAATGCCTTATGGCTATACAAAGCATGGCATATATGGTCAAAACAACTCAAATCAGACCTTAAACATGGTAAAACATGAACAAAGTCTT